>JAADJG010000854.1:0-10384 GCA_012932025.1 Fusarium austroafricanum | reverse complement strand
GTCCTAGGGTATTCTTTATTATAGAGGCTGCTTAGTAGGCTTATATTAAGAGCAGAGATAACTATACTAGCTGTATTAAAGTAACCAAGCCTAGAAATACTATATAGGAACAGGTATACTAGGGGTGGCCGAAAATCCTCTGTCAAGCTGGGAAACCTATTAGTGTAGAGCATGTAGGTGTTGGCGATTGTATTCAGGTTTGCTGGGATACTGTCGTCACTTGACTGCGGTTTAGAGTTCTTAATTAAAAAGTAGCACGCTCCTCGTGGGGATTGATGAAAGGCAGAGAGGATTTGGGAAGAGATAGCCTATGAACAATGAGATTGATGTCAGTGTGTGTAAGGTATTCCCAATCAGAAAGAAAGACTGTCCAAAAAGCCACCTATTTCCATAGGAATATCGAAGCTGAAAGATCTTTGTAAATCTTCGGGAGTGATAATCATTCGTATCAAGGTATGTCAGCAAGCTTGCAAGTAACTTGATCGGAAGCAATGACTTATCTTCAGCCGCGAAGGGGGCATCCCCAACATCCTTCTCATTTTCCTCTTGAAAGTACCGTCTCCATGTCCACAGACAGTCGTAGACTACACTCATACTCATTCTTTTCTTTACTTGCCGTAGGCGTAGGTCGCCGATAGTAACACCGCCGACAACGGTTGTGTCAGGTAGCGCGCAAAAGAAGCCAATAACGTCCCCGAGCCTGGCAGGCAAATCGTTGTTTACAACGCTAATCTTTCGTAGAGTAGCAATGGTAGTTTCGAGGATCCTAGTACCAGCACTAACATCGATAATGGAGCGAAAATAGCCGTTCATCAGGATCTTCAGAATTACAAAGGCCGCGCAAGTAAAGACTTGGTAACAGAAAAAGGGGCAATAGTCACAGAACCCAGTTCTCTGCGTGTCGTTATCGATGCTTAGCTCGACGAGCCGTTGTGCTGTAAGATAGAGCGTGATGATTCGGTCCTTGTAGCCTTCTGTGGTGGCATCATCAAGAAGGTAAAAGGCTCGCAGATGCAGCTTGGCCGCTGTGAGGTACCACATATGCAGAGCTAGGTTATGTTAGCTTTTATAGGTAAAAAAACAATAGTGCAAGGGCAAGGCTATACCATGCTCAGGGTCACATTCGCGCTCCAAATCGGCCATGTCCATGTTCAGCAGACGGTACAGCGTCAGCCTCTCATCCGCACGAGCATCATCCTTACCTTCAGGTACATGGCACTCGAGGGAGGAGGATACTCTTAGTCTGAACTGCTCTATCCGACGTCGGTAAGCAAATAAGAAGCCTATGGCGGAAGAATCCGATAAATCTGCCGTTTGAGCCACTAATAGAGGGCCACCGTGCATCTGGGTAAATATGGGAAGACCACAGCCCACACTCACACTGAATATCACTATTTAGCAATTTGTCGCCTGGTGTGAATAGTCATGGGATCCACGGTTTGACTGACCTTTGCGCCACAACGTTACAAGCCTCCCAGGTCCGCACCCACTCAGCAAACTCCAAGGGACCCAGCTTGATGGGAACTTTGGCAAAATCTTGCGCACTGAGAGCATGATGAAGACCTATCTGTGTCCCTATTTGTAACATGTTTCCAACGAGCATGAAAGTTGGGTCTGCTGTGCTGCTGCTCGTCGGGAAGGGCCAGGTGCAGAGGAGTACCAGGGCTTGGACTGTTGTTATGCAGTAAGAACCAGATCGCAGCGTCTTCCACATCAGATCTGTGACACTACGAGCGAGCTTGGGTAGTAACGTGGGATGGGATGCCATCCGTCTCGAGGCGACAGAGATGATAGTCCAAAAAAGGAGGTCTGATAGATGATAATATTCATGAGGAGACCTATTGATATCAATAACTGGCAGATGGGGATGATATGATGTTATATATCTATGATAGATAAATTGATCAGCCATGTCGTCGACTCAAGCAATGAAGATCTCACATGTCGAATAACTCATCGATCTCTTCGACGGAAAGCGCTGTGTTACCCAGCGCTCGCGGACGTGGAAAGGAGCTCGACAAGTGTCGGCGAGGATCAGGCTCATCAATTACAGGTCTGGTAGTGAGACCAGGAGCACGGGAGTGTTCTGTGACATCAGTAGTCGCTGTAGGAGACTCGTCGACAGAGATTGAGGGCGGGGGTTGTTGAATGGGTAGAAGGGCCGAGCGGCTGCTGTCGAGTTGAGCAAGACTCGGGTTCCTATCGGCTGAGTTCACGGGAGGAAGACCTCCGGGAGTCGCGGGTAATGTCCAGGCTATCTCATTTGTTGCTCTGACTTGTGCTGTTTTTGATGTTGAGTTTGTGTTGTTGCCGTCTTCGGCTTCCTCCAGTCGTTTTTTCAGATCGCGAATCTCGTTTTCCAAGTCAACAGACCGTCTGAGTAGTCAGTCTAGGTAAACATGGCGGATACGTTTATTCTTGAACTGTTGTATACCTTCGTTTTCTCGTTCGTCTAAATCCAACCTCAATCTTACACTCGAGTCCAAGGCGAGTGCATCGGCTACAAACCGGAAGAGGCGTGGTCGCTTCACTACCGGGAATGTCGCACCGCAGCTAAAAGAGACATTACTGAGACGAATCTAATGCAGCTTGATGTTTTCGAGATCTACCTTTTGCTGCTTGCATTCATTACAAGCCTTTCGCCGACCGGAGGATGTATCGGCATTAACAGTGGCGGCTCCGCTCCGGCGTGGCCTTGGGGTTCCGTATCTTGGCTGGCCTTCAGCTTGGCTTCTGGGCGCGTCGGTATCCATTGGTGGATGTGAACATTGGTCAATGGCTTTCTGTATTCCTGTGCAGATGGATTCGATGTCCGACACGGATGTGTCCAGCGTAAAGCAGGCGGATTCCTTTGTAACAAAAACCAATCTCCGATCGGACTCAATCTGCGGGGAAGATGACAGTGATGGTGCGTCAGCCCTGTCAGCAACTAAGCGACACTAGCCTGCTTTCGGCTATCCAGTGAATCATATCTCTCTACGTAGCATGTTTGACTAAGGAGTAATTTGCATTGTCGTATTTCTGTTTGAGTATCGTCCAGTTCCTTGATTTGGACATAAGCCAAGCTTCAGCAGCAACCACGCAAGCTCTAGACCTTATTGTATAAGTTTCCTCCTGCTGCTGCATCCAACGCCATGGCCTCCTCTAAACCAACGATAGTAAATAGCTTCTTCGGGGTAAAGTCTTTTCCCAGCCCAGTTCTACCTGTCTGCTTAATCTTTTCGAAAACATCCTTGATAGCCCGGTAGGCAGGTCCAATGGAAGCAAATGGAAATATGATTATCTTGTAACCAAGCTGCTTTGCTTCATCAGGCGTCCAGGAGGGTGTTGCTCCGTGTTCAACCATGTTAACCAGCATAGGCGTGGGTGCCATGAGTTGACACACTTTGCGAGCTTCTTCAGCCGTCGTAACGCCCTCGAGGAAGCCAACATCAGCACCGGCAACAACCGCTGCTTTGAGTCGTCGAACAGTCTCGTCAAAGCCGTGCGTCTGGAGCGAGTCGGTGCGGGCTATAATGACAATATCCGAGTTTAGTCGCTTGCGTGCCTGGTAGGCCGCTCCAATACGCTGTGTGAAGGTCTCGATATCGACGACCGCCTTGCCTCCAAGGTGGCCGCAACGCTTGGTCTGAATTTGATCCTCGATGTGTAGACCAGCGACACCGGAGCGATGATACTGTGACACGGTCCGAGCGACCATGTTGGGTCCTCCGTAGCCGGTGTCGGCATCAGCAATGAGTGGGACTGATGGGTTGAGGTTGGCAATCATCTCAGCGTGTTCCCGCATATCGTTGAGTGATGCAAAGCCGAGATCTGGCTGACCTAGCTTGGAGGCGCATGTACCAGCTCCAGTCTACGCCGATTAGAATTAATATTGTCGGTCGGATAGGGGAAAAGACGCCTTCTCACCATGTAGATGCAGTCAAATCCTACACGGTTGGCGATACGGGCACTAAAGCCATCGTAGACACCAGGAGCTACAATGATATCGTCAGACTCCAGAAGGTGCCTTAACTTGGTGGCAGCCGGCACGTGTTGGGCTGCACCACCGTTGCCATTAGTGTTTCCGTTGATAAATGTCATGTTGTTGCGTAGATGAGGCTATTTGCGTGTTGCCTCTGACGAAAGATATCGGGACGGATTGAAGGGATGATGTATTATTTGCAGCTGTACCCTATTGTTAACTTGCAACTTGTTCATTCAGTTTATAAAACTCCTCTGTTATATAGACAACTGGAGATCCCGATACCGCACCAAGATAGGACCCATGATCCTGCCATGATACCCTGCTGACCTATTCTCCTTTCTAATGTCCGACCGGCTCTGCGACCGGCTCTGCGACCGGCGTCGCTCCAAGTCCGATCCGCATGTCCGATCGGCAAAACTCCAAATGGTATCGGCGAAAACCTTCATCGACAACAACTCCGATATGAGCTCATAAACACGCTAATCCTAACAACAAGACTAAGCACTTCCTAGGCAAACCGTTCACCTTACCACCCCCCGCATATGACTCTGCCCATGGCTTGTTTGTTCCCCGTCTTTTTGGTGAGCAAAGTCTGGGGTCCCCGCATTCTGAGCCGCCGACTCGGTGAGAGCGATCGGCTTCCCTGCGAGACCTAGTAGCATTCACCAATAGTCAAGATGACTATAATAATCCACCAAAGCCATCCTCTGGAGATGATGAAGCCACAGTCTACCTTTCAATGTTATATTTATTTCTCAACCCAAGAGTCTCCTTTTCATCAGATGCAAATATGACTACAGGGAAGTCACACGCAGTCTCGCCCAAAGCTGAGAATGAAGACAGTGCCTCATTCCACGCCGAGACGGTCTCCAAGAGCCAAGGTCACGATATGAAGTTGACAGAAAGCTCCTTCGGCCACCATGAGAGTCTAGAGTGGAGGACTGCTGAGAGGCAGATTGTCCGCAAGCTTGACATGACACTTCTGCCCATTGTCTGGGTTCTCTACATGTTCAACTACTTGGACAGAAACAACATTGCGCACGTCTCACGATCTATTCATATCCCAGCTTTGTTAATTATCCGCTAACTTGCAGCGCATCACAGACAAGCGCGTCTTGACAAACTCGAAGAGGACACTGGACTCGTTGGCAATGAGTTCAATGTTGCAGTATCGATCCTAAACGTCGGTTACATGCTTGCACAACTGCCCTCAAATATGATCCTTACCAGGGTCCGGCCGAGTATCTACCTACCAGCCTGCGTCGTGGTTTGGTCGTGCGTGTCAGCAGCTACAGCTGGTGTTACTAGTTTCTCTGGTCTTATCGCCGTCCGCTTCTTTCTCGGAATAGTCGAAGCGCCGTTTTTCCCTGGGGTAAGCCATGTCATCCTGCTCATGAGCCACATTATACGACTCGGAAAAAGCTGACTCAAATATGCTTGGTTCCAGGCCTTTTTCATGCTTTCTGCGTGGTACACCCGAAAGGAACTTGCTCTCCGAACTGCGGTTTTGTACTCAGGCCTTGTTCTAGCTACAGCCTTTTCCGGGCTCATCGCGGCTGGTATCTTTGCTGGTTTATCTGACAAAGCCGGCCTGCATGGCTGGCAATGGTTGTTCATCCTCGAAGGCGCTGGTAGCGTCTTGGCAGCCCTCTTCGCTTTTGTCCTTCTCCCAGACTTTCCTGAATCCAAGACTGGTAGTGGAAGATGGCTCTTTAGCGATAACGAGCGGCATCTGGCAAGACAGCGCATAGCTCTTGACCGTGTTTCCCTACCTGAAACTGAAAGGACAGTATGGCATGGTCTGGCACTTGCTGTGAAGGACATTCGAACTTGGATATTCGTGAGTGATTTCCGAGTACCAAATACCCGTATAGTTCCTGTCCTGACTAGTCGAAACAGGTGATCATTCTATGTTCGAATCATACTGCTTATGGATTCAACAACTTCTTTCCAACGTGAGTGCTTCGCGAATGGATCAGTACGTATAGTCACTAATCACATACCCATGATAGCATTGTCAGTTCTATGCACCTCGGGTCTCGAACTATCACGCTAGTCCTAACGGCTCCACCATACCTCTGCGGTGCAATTGTGTCATTCCTTGTGGCTTACTCAAGCGACCGCTTCAACGAACGTGGCTACCATATCAGCGTCACGATGTTCGTGGCAATCATAGGCTTTATCATCTCGGCTGCGACTCTGAACAACGCGGCTCGTTACACAGCCTCTTTCCTCTACTGTTCTGGGGCGTTTGCCGCCAACGCCGCCGTATACTCGTGGGCGGCATCATCACTCAATCAGACACCAGAGAAGCGAGCCTGCGCAACAGCAATCATCAACTTGCTTTCTCAGCTCGGCAATATCTGGAGTCCCTACTTCTTCCCTGCTTCTGATGGGCCGCGATACGTCATGGCCATGTCACTGATGATGGCATTCTCGGCTCTCAGCATCGCGGCGTCCATGCTGATGAAGTTCTTACTTAAGAAAGAGAATAAGAAGCTACTTGCTCAAGGCGAGCAGACGGGGCATGAAGTCAGACTGTACACAACCTAGGACGAGAGCTTTGGTGAAACAGATGTTTTGTATAATTCTGTATTAGGTCAAGGTTGTTAAGAGTCATTCAGATAGGACCCTCCCTAGTGTACGGTAGCAGAGGTCATTGAAAACTGACTAAAGACTTAGAGCCACAAGTAAAGCCATGGTGAGGCTGTTACACAGTTTTGGACTTGAGCTACACCTCTGAGGGTTGAGCATCAATTGCATTGGACTCTGCAGGTGATGCCATGCAGTTATTAGGGAGATGCAATACAGAGTTGAGTTTATCATTTCGGGATATTTTTTGGCATGTTTCGTCTTCAAGACTGACTAGAGTCTAGCTCGTTCTATTTCCGTAGCCCCCCACGGTCTCGTTTCCAGAGCGGTAGCTCGGACCGGACTCCTTTCTCCACTGTAGTTCGGATCACTCCGGCTAAGGACCTAGTATCACCTTCTGTTCTCGAAATATCAATTTTATAATAGAGCGCGTCTATAGGGTTTAGGAGGAGCGGTTAAGATTATGGCCCTAGGATCGGTCTGTGGTATAAATGGTGACAATTATGTAACGTCAGTATATAACTATTAGGGTCCATTTATTGCATTTATAGCATAGTTTCTAGCTATTTACAAGCTTACTACAGTTTCTCAGTCATCTATTCCTTGATCTTAACCATCTACTTACCTATCTTATACACTCTTTCTTCCTGCCTTATAATAGGTTCCTTAAGTTCCCTAGTTATCTCGATCTATACCTTTAGTGCTTCCTGTAGCGTTTTAGTCTCCCTGCGTGACTCTCCCAGAGATCTGTAGCCTTCTACAGCCTTGCCTTTTCATCACTGCTGCCCTGAGCGCTTGAGATGCCAATGCTTGTGGAAATGCTCAAGAACAACTTGACCTTGTTCTTGTAAGGTTTGAAGTAAGTGAGCGCAAGGCAGTCCCAGTGTTCGCATACAAACGCCAGTGCAGTGAGACAAAGGGAGGTTTTTATTCCAAAGCCGCTTTCGTTGCTCTTCAACCATCCTGACCGCCTCAAAGGATACTCAGTCTTGAACAGCACTATATAGAGCTATATGAAGCTCAACTGGTTGTCGAAGTTGCTTTTTGGCTTGGTTCGACTGTAGCTGATGGACCTGATTGGTAACAGCTCGTGTAATAGCACCCCAAGCCTCAAATAGATCTAATGTAGATGTATTAAGTAGCTTTTAAGCAGACTATGAATACCTTCTACACCGCAGGTAATAATAGTACCATAGTGGAGATGCTGATCAACCCAAGCTTTTACAAGCTTCTCCTTGTTAGCGTTTAGCCACGTTACATGCAAATATCCAGTCTCATTGACATAGGCGGGTAGATATCGCTGCTCAAGCTGCTAAACCCGCTGATCAAAGGTTACCTGATCAGCTGATTGGATGAGCAAATGCCGCTGGTTATAGAACTCTTGCCCACTAAGGAAGCTCTGCCTCGATTGACTTTGGATCTGTTCGATGTTGCACAAAGCTGGTCGACAATAGGCAAGGACTGCTTTATTAGTATGCCAAAGGCACAGCAGAAGGACTGCAGATGGGAAACAGGTAGCAACTGCATTTGTACAAGCCAAAGCGGTCTGTAATAATGACAGATGGAAAGCTTGTATTGCAGATCTCATATAAAGACTTCAGTCGTTCGAGAGCCCATAGGTAGTCTTGTTCCCCTTCACCGCTAAGGAACGCAAACGCAATGCAGAAATATCGTTGGCAAATATCAAGGCCGATAATGCCAAGAAGCGGCATGGTATATCGATTCGTCTTATATATGCAGTCTAGAAGAAAAAGGTCAGAATATGCTTGCAGATAGGTAAGTGAGTCAGGATAAGCAGTTGGATGGGTGCTTAGCGTGTGATTATGTACAGCATATTGACTATCCGGTCTTTATCGTACAACCCAGCCAGATGCATCCCGTAACTCCTTTGCGGTGATAGAGAATGGGCAGAGAGTGCTTCGAGCGCAGGTTGCTCGAATACGGCTTCTTGAGGCGCTCGGAGGCCGACGGGCACGATCACAAGTGAAGTAAACTGTAAGTCTCCCAACCTTGTCTTTATTGGACCTTCTGGTAACAAAGGCACAGCCTCGTGGTGCTGCCCAGCGATTGATCGCTTGGAATAGATCATCTCGAGATGCATATGAATCCTCAGGAGGTAAGCAGTCTTCCGGAAATTGATCCATTTAGGTTGATTGATGAGATGATGCAGAGATGAAGATAAAGATGCTTAACCCCTGAATATCGCTCCTTCGAAATCACATAATAATAAATGCCTAATGAGGGCACTGTGCCGCTAGCCTGCTGATAGGGGGGCTGTTCCTCGAGCACACTGGCAGAGCAGTTGATTACCTAAGGAACTCTGGATGGCGGTGCGCAACACGCCGTCAGTAGATAGTGGCCATGACGGCTACGCTAGATGTAGATCTTCACCTGCGCGACGGCGACAGCGACATCGTCAAGACCCGCAGTATGCAAGACGACTGTCCGCGTGTACAATCGTAGGCTGGTCAAGATAGTCGACAGCGAAGTGAGGCCGATAGTGAGGCCGATAATAAAGGGCACTCTCGATTTCGGATCGTTGAGCTCAGGGTTGTTATCCGCCATCCTTGGAGTGGGGAATCCTGATGTCTCTGTCAATAAAGAGGCAACAAGATGAAATGCGAACGTTTAATAGGAGCGTAAGCCAGGTTTTCAGGGCTGATAAAGGGTGCAGGCGCCGCGCACAGTGTCCCTAACTCAGCTAGGACAGTATCACATTGACGAGACAACCTCCTCGGCAGCTTGGGACTTAGGTGCATCCTGAGTAGGAACCCAGCAGCAAATCCAGAGCAGGGGGAGCTCAGTTCTCCATAGTGTTTCTCAGGCAAGCTGGACGCACCATGATTCGCTGGAGTCTGCCGACAGCAGGGGGGTTACTTCTGCCTGTTGCGATGAGGTTGGAATGTCACTCACGCTTCGTCAACCCTCCCTCGCTCATGTCCTGTTACGGAACAGTGTGATCATGCATGGGAAACGCACTTATGAGCATCGATTGAGTGTCACTTGAACCCGATAAGCTTCTATTTGCGACATCTAGCGCAAGGTTGGAAGGCAAGGGCCTGACAGGACAGATCATACATAGTGTATCCCATAAGCTGCCCGAAGCCCCACTTAGCCCCTGTAGTGGCGCTAGTATGAGCGGGGTTACCTTAAGATGCCCTGAGAAAGCATTCTGTTGTACTGAGGAAGGGTTGGCCTTTCTTCGTGACACTGAGTTTCGCGAGCTCTTGACGTCGCCTCCGGGCGCCATTTCCTATATGTTATCTGCGACTTCTTTCTACCTTGACATTCCGGCTTCGCGAGCCTGCAACATTTCGGGCTCTGCGCCCTTGATTTTCCCCTGTACGACCGACCTCTATAGCCTCGGCTGCCCAGACGACATTTGCGGTATGCTGCTGCTTGATAATAGGGGTCATCGCACCCTCACCCTCACCCTCAACCTTATCTACAGCTTAATGCTGCCTTGACCGACCTTTACAACTTTATCTGCCCGAATAACACCAGCAGCCGTTAGCTGCTTGGCTTCTTGGCCCTCTAGTACCCCTGACCTTAACACATAAGCCCTATATGACTCACTGCCCTTTTTATAACTTGAAAGCTGTATGACTGACTGCTATAGTATATATACTGCCTAGAGAACCCCTAATGGCATCCCCCGCGTCGTTTGGCAACCGACGAACTAATTTTGGTGGGAAATGAAAGGACGCTAGCATGACATAGGGCAGCCGACGAACTAAATCTGGGGTAACCGACAAACTCCAGTTTGCCCATAAGACGTAATACAATCTTCATAAAAACTTATAAGTATATAAATTCTGACCACAG
>JAADJG010000853.1:0-27748 GCA_012932025.1 Fusarium austroafricanum | reverse complement strand
TCTGGTAAATTATGCCTTTGAGGAACGAAAAGGTTCTTTCTTCCTCGTTTTCTTTCTTTTTTCTTTCTTCCTCGCCCTGCTTACCCGAGCACGGATCGCGGAGTGGTTCGTGCTAGCCGTCTGCGCCACAGTTACTTCACCACAGTTTCTGCGCCACACAAATCCGATGTAATAGCGTTTCACATGTCACATGCCTAGATGTGTGTAGGGTAATCATAATTATAATCATAATCAAGCTAGCCTAGGAAAAGATGGGGTCGTCGCGCGATATTCTTAGCCAAGCCCCGGGCTTTACACATAGGACATTGGCTAGTTTTTTTTGCTATCTATGGAGTTAGTACCTGAATCTGTCATGCTGACTATGTCACGTGTCATGTTAATTGATGACTCGTTCTAAGTTTAGGATGCTAAATCTCGTTCTCTTACCAGTCACCCGTGGTCAAGCCGTGGTCAGATACTGACAACTCTGCACTGCGGGGCTCTTTGTTACTGGTCAAGACTGGCGTTTCTTTGGCGCCTACATGTGATACTAGTCGCCCTGGCCGTAGTTGTACTGGTACCAAGTCCTTACCAGTATATTGCCTCTAAATGGTACGGGTAAGCACTCTTGTGCTAGTACCAGTAACCGATGATTACTGGTACTACCGGAACTTCCGTTACCGGTAGCAATCTTCTACCAGTAATCACTGTACTAGAGTTAGCAGTAAGTATCCGTTACCAGTAGTACTAAAACTAGACTTACCAGTAGGTACGCTGTACCAGTAACGTGTCAAGGGGACATTACCAGTCACGATTGATCACCGTCACCCAATTTACCAGTAAGTATCACTGCTTGGGCGACAGGTTTCTGGTAAACTGTACTTAGTCGGATTCTGCTTACCAGTATATGAGTGAATGCTAAGAATGACTTACCAGTAGACGATATTAAGCCGTGTTTTTTTTTTTTTTTTTAATTAATAGGCTATCCCAGCCACCTTACTGGTAGCTATGCAGCGTTCAGCTATAAGTACAAGTGTCCTCGCTTCTAGACCTTAGGCCATTCCGCTACAGAATTGCTTCCTTCTTGAACGTCGGGTGACTGCTTAGGGCAATGCACAGTTGTTCTTTCTCTCTGACTTGTCAGACCTTTCCTGGCCCTCCTCTACTTCTGTATCACCTAATACACTTTTCTACGCTAGGAATATTGGAGCTGATCATTCACCACTGGGATTGCATCTAGAGGCCATACCATGCTCGAACCAATGGCATTTGCGTCTCATGTTAGTGCCTGAGGCAGCATGTGAGAAGCATCAGCGTCATTGGAAGCTGGAGCTTCAACCTAACACATGTTTTGTTTCTCTATTCTGAGGTACTGCCACTAAGATCTCTGTAAATATTTTAATTGCCTCTTTTCGTTACAGTTCTTACCATCTTGTTAAGCGTAACATGAGTTTATACCCAATCGATGATGTTCGATTCTTGAGATACGAGCACGGACCAGGTTGTGTAGGGTATAAGACCACGCGAGTATCCAGCTTTTTTTATGTCAAACATCTCTCACTACGACGCAGCATACTTCTACATAAATTTATGCGACGCGTAAGCCCCTTTTGTCTTTCTGTTTCCTCCCTGCAACATGCCGATACCCTACCACGAGCCAGAAGTCGTACGGGAGGCCGCGTTACAATTTATTGCTCAAGTCGAGGCGGGTGAATCCTTCCCTCTGCTAGCTTCCGGAGGCCTCATTTTATGCCCCGAAACTCACTACGAGACCTGGAATGAGCAGCTTGAAGAAAGGGCGCAAGCGGCGGCAATTAACTTCTGTGGCTCCGACAAATGGGATAGGAGCACCCATCTGCTTATGGAACTGACGAGAACACTCACTGCGGATCCTCTCTTGTGGTGTCATGCCGACGAAATGTCAACATCAACGTTAGCCCTGGACCCACGCATGTTGCAGTTGCGCAGTGCTTCTATTTTTGGGGGCCGTGCGGGGGATGCCCGAGTAGCCACGCCAGAAGAAGTTCGTCGTGTCGTGGAAGAGTTGCCGATTATTTGCTTAGGTGAACTGAAAGAGTGGTCCGTCGAGAACGATCATAGTGGCTTTCCAATCGTTCCATATGCTTGGGCGAGAGCACTTCGTTTTTACGATTATCATAAAGCCGCGCGCTTTGACGAGATTATATCTCGTGGACAGGTTGAGAGGCAAGGAAGCATGGCGATATCTTGATATCTTCAAGGTTTATGAGAATTTTTATAGCAGCCCTATTGAAAAGCTTCCTGTATATGCCACTTCTTTATAACCTGGGTCAGCAGCCTCTATGCATTACTATTGGATAATAGAGATAAGAAAGTTTAAGTGCAGTTTCAGATGACTTCAAGACCAGATATGTAAATACCAAGGAGATGGGACCGGGAAGGATCAGTGCATGTATGCGGGTCAGGTGATATGAAGGGCTTGTAGGCCGTGTTGTCCTGTTTCTTGTATGTTTATACTCCTTTAAGAACTGCCACTGATGTCCCAAATATTGAGATGAATGAATACGGGGGGAGTGTTGCAATACCCTCTAATCCTGATTATCTTGTATAGGTTCTACCGTCTATTTCACCCTTGGATACAACAATTGTATGTCCAGTTCCTATCGTGATCTATCTAATGCTTGGTGATAATTGCTCGAGCCAAGCTTCGACATCAATCTGTCCAAGCTTGCAAGCTTAAAGCCACCTCCTCTGATCCTCATCTCGTAGCATTTGCTAGGGGCCTAAGTCGACATTATACGGCCGTCTGTACAAAGCGAGGACACCGCAAGACCTCTTCTTCGGAACGAGATCCAAAATGTGATCCATCTTTGACCTACTCTGGTGGATAACGAAATGTAAATTGCGGTTGGGCAATTCAAGAAACGTCAATCGTGCAGTAAAGTACGTCTATGATTACCTCCGTAGGCTTACATGGTAATCAATACCAGGCTTATATTCGCTACTAGTAGCTCTTGGGTCATGTAAGATTAATGGCTATCCCGTAAGCATTCCTCTACTAGTAGAAGGAAGCTTCTGGGTATAATGAAAATTTTATAACTACAGGAATGTTTGATTATCCTTATAAACTTCCCTCTGCTAGTAGCAGAACCAGATTACTAGTAGCAAGATAAGGAGGTAGGTTTGCTTCTATCTACTAGTAGAGGAGGTAGATTGATTATCTCTGTAAGCAAATCAGCCTAGGCCTACTACTAGTAGACAGAAGCTTATGGGTGCTGTGAGGGGATAATCAGAATGGGTTATGGAGCACGGAGTAAGATTTCTCTCCATTCGTAGCGGAGGCGTGAGTAAGGTAATCAATACAGTAAGCAGCTTGAGTTCTATGGCTGACACGTCGCATTCTACCAGGTTTTCCCGCATATCTCGCTGCCAAATTTGGCCGCCTGGTGAGTTTGTCGCCTTCTCTAACTGGTTACCTTTGTAATCTCATCGTGCTGATGCTTACGGCCTTCAACTTGCGTCCCTGACTCATTCTGCCTCAAGATATCTTATTGCAGAGCACCGTCTTACTGCTTGGCCAGTACCAATTCTGGTAGCGAAATTCCTTAAGTCGGGTTTCGTCGATATTCTCGTATAAACTTCTTTGGTGACATTTCCTTCAGAAGGGTTATACGAAAGTTTAGAACAGACCCTATTGGCGATTATTTGTCGGACAAGATTACCCGAAAGCTCAGAGCAGACCCTGTCAGCAATAATTCGCCAGATAGAATTATTCGAAAACCTGGAGCAGACTATGCCAGCGAAAATTCGCCAGATAGGATTATTCGAAAACCTGGAGCAGACTATGCCAACGAAAATTCGCCAGAGGCGTTTGCTCGAAATTCTCGGAAAATCCCAGCCATTGAGTCTTCCTACATTGGGATTCGTCGTCTTTGTCGAGCGGACTTTATTGGCGAAGTTTCCGAGACGATGATTATTCGACGACTTCGGCTAGCCGCTAATTCGGGTCCCAATTTTGCCTTGCACGGCCTTGAACTGGGCTTACATAAAGAGCCAAGTTCTAGGGGACTAAAACAGGTCCCCTGTAGATAAATTTGGCATGTCCTTGTGACGCCATCCACTAAAGTCATGCCCCCATATTTAGCGCAGCGGTTCCTGAGCTAGTCTGGTCCGTTGGCCTGCATGCAGATCAGACACCAACCCAGTGAACCAGCTTCTCCGTCCCAGTTTATGTGCTCTGTCTGGCACGTGCGCCTTTGATCTAGAGGGATGCATGCTCACTTCACGGCGCGTCTGGGATGCACCTTTTGCGCCCTCTAGGTCATGGGTGCTGTTTCGGGAGCTATGCTATACTTAAGCAGCTAAACTTCAGGCGCTTGCTTGTGTAAATGGAGATATGAGGTTCCAATTTGTCGCACCCAACACGAGACCCTTTGGACCACGGAATTGACCGTCAAACCCGCTGCAACACAACAGGCCCCAGTTTTGGGACCTCGCAATATGCCAGCCCAGGTTATGAGATACTGCATTGCGTCCTAGACCAGTTTTTAGGATAGCACATAATACGACAAGTTTTTGTGGTAGCGGAGGCGTCATGAAGTAGAATGCATATATGGACTACTGGTAGAGAAGATAGAAAGAAGCCTATGAAGCGTTTGATTATCTATATACCACCATGCCATCTACAAATCCCGATTCCAACTCCCGACAAGTTCTGTAACGTGGCATCAGAGAGCCTACCAATAATCTGCCTTGATCCGTCTCCAGTCGCTATATTTCTCGCCCTTACTAAACCCTCGCCCTCTAGGATTATCGTCTGTTGGCTGTTGCTGCCCACGCTGATATTCTCTATGTCACATGTCCTCATTGGGAAGGTCTGTTTCTCGGCTTGATTAGGCAAGGTACAACCCATACGACTCGCTGGGTTAGTTTGAATGGTAAACTTTGAGTCTTTATTGTCATTTAGAGCTCCTTGTATGTGCTCTTGGAGCAAAACAGCAGACTCTCTCAGTAATTTCGCAGATTTTTCAAGCATCAACAGAGCAGTATTCTGAAGATGGATGAGTTTTCTCAAAGTATCTGCTGATGGTTCGTCAGGATCCTGGAAATCCACCTATTAACTGACTGCTATCGAGTCCGTTATATACTATACTCACGCATAATTGCTGACAATCAGATTCGTCTTTTGACTGAATCATATCTGTGTGAATATGTAGTGAGCTTCTTGGTCTAATACTGATGTTTAGGTTTTTGTCAATCATTCTGTTTGTTATGAGTGATGAAGGCGCTTGTAGTTGCCAAGAGACAGAGAAAGAGTGAGCTCTACTTGATGAAGTGCTAGATACTGCGTATTTATAGACCTTCAGCTTCCAACATGAGCCTCTGATGTACTAATCTATAGTCCGTTGATACAATGATACCAAGTCGAGGCATCATCGATTGTTACGATCGGTAACGCCAGCGATCTTAGCAGTGTGCCGTCATAACTAGACTAAATTATCCTTTGGCTATTATTTTGGTTGTGTATGTATAAAGAGGTTCTCTAACAGGGTTGGAGGGTTGCGATGCTGGTAAGCGAATGAGAAAACGTAGGGAGTGTTGATCTCATGTTTTTGACTACTTTCCGTGGGGCCAGTTTATACTGAACTGTAATGCCACAATGAAGCGAGACCATGATGAGGCAAGTTTGATGAGGAGTTATTTTCCAGCTACTAAAAGTCCATGACGATATGCTCGCCAGCTAGTACTTATCCAAGAAGATAATATGGGCCAGATCAGGAACCCGGCGGCGCCTTAGTTTGAAACTATCATAGTCTAATGTATTTGGAATCCATTTAGATCAGTACCAGGCGACTGTTACAGTATCAGTCATACGGTTGACCAGTATATTTCACTGGGCGGGCTGGGTTGGTGAGGCGGCCAATATCAGCAAAGAAAAATATCTCCCCCGATCCTAGCCGATTGCGAAGGTTTTCAGGTTCAGCGGTTAGTTGCGGCGCCGAAGTTCATGGAAACTCATGGAAGCAATAACTATCGGGGGGATTGCATGTACTGACCTACTCATACTGGTAGTAGGATGTACCCGTACTGAGGAGACTCTGTACTAGACAATCCTTTGTACCAGGGTAACCATAACAGTACTCCCCCTGGTTCCAACTAGTCTACCCCTTGTACAGCCCGAGATAGAGCGGTACAAATTTTATACCAGTCGCATCAGAATGATCCATTTCCTCAGACTAGTCCACAAATTAAGGTTAACTAGTACATCCTCTATACTAGTCTTAACTAACTACCCGACTGGTCGACTCATACTGTCAAGCACTACGACCAGGATGTAGAGATCCGTGTACTAATTCTATACTACCAGTATAGCATTCCAACCGTTCCAAAATATTTTCACCTACCAATCCAACCTAACAGGTACGTCATCACTACTGGTCCCACAGTCTTCCTCTATTAGGACTTCTTAAATGGTCGGTTCTTACTGGTCTACTCCTTGCTTACAACAGGTATTCGATTTTCGGTCCGCATCACACTTTAGTCCCGGACCCTGGTAATGACGGACCAGTCCCAGACCCAAAACTTGGCTTCTCATGTAACCGCGCTTTGTAAGCGATGTTCTCTGTGTGCATCAAGTCGGAAGCACACAACGATTTGCTCGCTATTGACCTCCATGAGCTCAAACATATCTCGGTTGTTGAGGCGCCCCTTTCAAGCAAACGTGTCATGTTGGTAGGGTAGCCACGACCCCTACATTGTGAGCAGTGCGCCGCTCGGACGCGCAGACGTGAGCAATATGTACTTCTGCCGGCTGCACAATAATACCTCGAGTATGGGATTGTGCTAGAACGGGTTGATACTTCTGGCGCTTACTGGGAAATTTCGAACCATGCGTTTCTTTCAGCTGCGCTGACCCCATTGTGATCACATTGGAAGCAAAAGACTTGCTATCCCCAGTACTATGACGGTTTGCAAAGCTTTTTAATCTCCACCAATTTCTGTAGTTGAGGAGAAGATAAATACAAAGCCACATGGTTCCCATAAGCTCACTCATCTCAAGGGCTGGACTTCGAATAAGGCCCCATCTCTTCATATGTCAACAAAGCCACGCTTTCAAGTAGCCAAATTCAGACGATAACATAGTGCCCCAACTTAATCAGGCTGTCGTAGAGCGAGAAGATGGAGTCGATCTAACATCAGGTTTCGGTGTAAGAGTGAAGCCTCTTCCGTTGAATGGCGTGTCTAGAGATTCCGTCGTGGTTTCTGATTGGGCTGCTGGCGAAGAAGCATTTCTAGATGGCTTCTTGCCTCCTGTTTGATGCAAGCTGATTGTGGTGAAGTCTTGGGAGATCTGTTGAAGAGATTGTTCTTTAAAATGCCCTCCTGCTTGCTTGAGTCTCGAGCCGACGCCGTGGTTCTTTCCATTAAGTGGTTTGCCATCTGTCGAGACCATGAACTGAATAGTATCATCACCCTCAGCATGGTTCTCAATGTTACTGATCTTCTCCTCAAGGTAGGTGTCGATATTTGAGAAGAGGTTCAGGGAATGACGTAGGGCCTCGGCTTCGTCGTTCAGGTTATCAAGTAATATTTTATCATCTGGTGATACGGTGGTTGACGAGCCAGCACCTATTCGCTCAGACACTTTCTGGCGATGCCTCCTCAATCGCTCGAGTGCAAATCCAATGTAATCCTTACAGCCACCGAGTCCTTCGCTGACAAGCATATTCGAAGTTGGGTGCGGGCCCAGAAGGCTGGGAGTGTGCCCTTCTTCTGCGGCAAATTGAAGCTGAATCTGATCAATATGCTGAGAAAGCTGAAGGCAAAACTGAAGGCCCTTTTCGGTACTGATGCGCTCGTTTTCTATGTATCTAATCGTCGCTTCGTCTGGTTCAGGACTGGCAATGGCCCGGCAAGCGAGAGCATCGAGCTTCTGCTTTACATCTGCAAGGTGCGCCTCTAAATCAATAGTTGTTGTCTCGATCAATCCTCGGCAAGATTGTATGGCTTCGACGGTGATAGTAGATGTGCGGCTGGGTAAGGCAGATAGATCAGCATGATGGTTCATAATTGCAAATGTGAATACTTACAGGTTCGCAAAACTGAGAGCGACGATGATGGTGGACTTGTATCCAATAAGCTGCTGTCTAAAGCCTTCAATTCCGTCGCCGCCCCGGTAGGTGAGCTTAGCCCAATCCCGAAAACTAGCTCGATCTTGTCCAGACCGCGAACTGCAGGCTCTCAGCTCCTGCTCAAATTCCTCACATGAGCGGCTGCATTGCTCCAGTGTTGTTTTGAGGGCCGAAAGGTCCACTTCTATGCCACCGCCAGGTGCTTGAGAGAGGTCTTGGAGCACCGTACTCAGCTCTGCTAACTCTGAAAGGAGTTCCCTGAGTTGACGTGGGAGGGTTCGAATGCTTTGCACGGCTTCTTGAACCTTGGTGACAGACTTATGGGCGAATGTCGCCAAGGTAAGAAGACCAGATACAAGGCCAATAACCTCAGCCATTGAACAGAGGTGTTGTGAGCTGAATTGGTCTGGTTTAATTGACCTCGTCAGAGCTATTGATGAATGGTATTTATCAGGTTATCGGGTCACAAAAGGCTGTCAGGTTGAGGGAATATAACATACCGAGGCCAGGCGCTCAACGAACGGAACGGGATTGCCGCGCGCCTCGAGTCTGGCCAATACTTGACCGTGGGTGGCCTTATGCAGACAGCCAGGTCTACATTTGCGTAACACGGCCTCCATAAACGTCCCAAAGTATTGTACTGGCTAGACGATAGAAGTTCGATCGTGGGTAAACGATTGGTTAGCCCAAGTCCAGCGCATGCAAGGCTATATATAGTATTGGTTCAGCAGCAACCAAAGGTGGAGAATAGCCCTCTTGTGACCAAACTGTCCTGCGCCCAAACCTGGCGGCTACTAGGGGGCCAATTGTAGACGTGGTGACGAGATACGCAGGTCTTCGGTCGTTCTAATCGTTTAGTCGTTCGGCAGTAATTGGACGGCACGATAGGTATTCATGGATCTGGAACGAAACGCCTGAAGCCACGTTGGTATAGTGGGCGTTTTTGGACGATCAGCAGGTTTGCAAAGGTACTGTACAAAGCGCAAAGTGGCCTTTTCGATGAGGTGCCAAGTCTTGGCCTAAGGCAGAAAAATGGTCTAGTCCCGTTTCATCCGCTCCGACATAATTCAGGCGCCTAGGCTGTCCAATCAATCGTCAAAGAATTTTCTATAATTAGGTACACTCGAAATGACGCGGCCATTTTGATCACTTGCGCAATTGTCTTTCCGCTAACCGAAGAGCATGATACAAGAAACAGGAGAGCAAAGCCGGTTTCTAGATGTCTGATGAAGCCACCACAACAGAGGACGACGATATTGGTCCAATAACCGCCGCAAGCTTGGGGGTATGATCTTCCCTCATAAGAGCTAGCGAGTAGATGTAAGGTTTTCGGCATAACGCTATGACCCCAAGTCGCAATGCCACCTTCCTTGTACCTGGCATCGAGAGATCCTTAAACGAGAAACAAAAAACGGCATTGGCTTGCTCCCAGGAACATAGTTCATCAAACACGTAAACAGCATTACTTTCTTCCTGGGAACAACAGATGCACTAATTGTGTAAACAGTATCGATTTGTTCCCAGGAATGTTAAGCAACACTGAAAGTAGTTACTACTTGTTCCTGGGAGCTACACAATACTGAAAGTAGTTACTACTTGTTCCTGGGAGCTACACAATACTGAAAGTAGTTATTACTTGTTCCTAGGAGCTACCTAATACTGTAATTAGCTGCTTCTTGTTCCTGGGAGCTACTCAATACTGTAATTTAGATTCTCTTGTTCCTGGGAGCTATCCAATACTGTAATTTAGATTCTCTTGTTCCTGGGAGCTATCCAATACTGTAATTAGCTGCTTCTTGTTCCTGGGAGCTATTTAATACTGTAATTTAGATTCTCTTGTTCCTGGGAGCTACTCAATACTGTAATTTAGATTCTCTTGTTCCTGGGAGCTATCCAATACTGTAATTAGCTGCTTCTTATTCCCAGAACCCGACAATAATTGAGAAAACACACATTGGCGTGTTCCCAGGAATAAGACAAGGAGCCGCCAAACATGTAAACAGCATCAATTCGTTTCCAGGAACAATACAAGGGTTGTCAAACAAGTAAACAGCAATGTCTTGGTCCTGGGAACAGCCCAAGGTCTTGTGAAACATGTAACATCATCGAATTATTCCCAGGAACATAATGAGTCACCAAATACATAAACAACATTAATTTGTGCCCAGGAACAAGACATTAATTAAGAAAACAGAATCAATTGCTCTGTTTCTTGGAACATAAGCCCACCAACAGAGGATACAGCTCTTGTTTGTAGTAGAATGTGAATGTTTTACTGGCATACTAACTACTACGACCAGGGCTGAGCGGCTACCCGGAGCAGACACGCTAAAATTAGTGAATCAACCGCTAAATTTATCAGAGGCGCCTGATGGGTCAGCCGAAGACAGCGCACCACGTATAATGGCTTTGGATGGTAAGCGCGTCATCAACAATACTTCCAGACATTGACAGTAACAAACGTCGCCAGCTTTCTGTGACCCGCATATGACACATTCACCGCTTAGATTCCTAAGCATCATCGTATTGGGAATGCAAAGTTCCATCTAAGATGAAGCATGATATATGCGCTATTCTTTTTTAAGCTCTACCTCGGAGCCTCCCCTGGGCTCTGATGATGGGTTCCCTACTACTATTACTGGCCCTTCTAGACTACTTTCCTGCCGCAGCTCCCATTCCTTCACTGAACTTTGACTGTTCCTATGGCGTGCAACATCCTCAGCTGTCACGAGCACAGGTAACGGGAAGCTTTCATTCTGCCATACTTTGTTAGCTACAGTAAGTATATTATATCAGTAACACCGACTTTTTCCTCGTCAGATAGCGGTAACGCTTTATCAGTAGACTTAAATTCATACTTTTCGCCTTTACGGCGTATGCAAACATATACTTCGGCGTTATAAACCTGGTGGATAATGAGGCCGTTATTCTTGAGTGTGCTCCATTTCTTCTTGAAGTTCTCATTACTCCGATCTCTCTTTCTCACGCTGGTGTTCTCAACGACTGCCATTGTGATCGCGGAGACAGGAAATTGGCAAAGTAATTAGCTGGAGACAGGATACATATAGCAAACCTTCTCTGGTCCATTTCTAGTAACCGCAGAGGTGATATTTTTGCTTTCGAGTTTTGTGTATTTAGGAAGCTGTTTTTGGCTCCCCTGCGATGTTGCTGGCCAGCTATCTGCTTCTTGTTTTAGGGTAGATGCACGCCCTGCCAGAGGAGTGCATTTCGAAAACATGAGAAAATAAGATACCATAATCGAGTTCATAGCTAAGTACACACCATCTGGGTGCTATATATAGGTCAACTTTGTAAAAAGGACTGGATTTGGCTCCTCATTCTGCTTTGTGCACGGCATGGAAGCCGTTCTTAGCTTGTTGTCCTATGCTGTTGTGCGTCTTGAAACAAAGCGCGGGGGCTCTGGTGTCAGCCCCCCCTGCTCCAGCAGGTATGCACTAGCACACATGTGCTAGCGCATCTAAACTGGCGCAAACATGCCTGGGCGTCCTAACTACCAGCACGGATGCGGTGGCCCATAGGGCGCCCTGGTGCATACAGTACAGCCTACGACCTACGCCAGTCCGCTTGTACGAGCGTATGTCGTAGGCTGGCTTATGTATTCTGGTGCGTTTACTGTATCGCGTAGATAAGCTTTCCCATTTCCCTTCCTCAGCATGCCAAGATTTAGAGCTCAATCCAGATCCTTCTTCCTGTTGGTTCAAAACGCGATGGTTTCAACGGAACGCTATTCTAGGGACCTAATTCTGGCCTGTCGCCAGAATGGCGAAACGGGGACGAAACAGGCAGGGACCAGGGAGCTTAACCGCCGACCCAATTCTGACAAAAGTAGATCTCTTCTCCCAGAAGGCGGTCATCTTAATAGATTATCTAGTCTCCTACACCACGCTCAGATAGTGTACAAGGGTGTGGGTACTTACATCAATACCCGTCACATGATAGCAGCCCGAGAAGCAAGCCTTGAACGGAAAGGCTATTTTAGGACTGTTGCCTGATTCCCTCAGCATCTACTATTGACCAGAGCTTCATTCTAGTGGCCAGAAACCCGGCGTAAGGCTCCTGCATGTATACAGTAAGCCACTCTTTGGGCCACGGAATTGACTGTCAATCCGACTACAACACAACAGGCCCCAGTTTAGGGCCTCGCAGTATACCAACCCAGGTTATAAGATAGTACATTGTGTCCTGGACCAACTTTTAGGATAGCACATAATATCATAGCACAGCCCCTGGCATAGTACACCCAGCATCATAGTATACGCATTATTACAGTATATAGCACATTCATTATCACAGCATGTTTGATGCCCCAGAGCACGCCCATTAGACCCCGACCCTACTGTATCAGGCTCGCTCGCAAGGACTGCGCCTCAACAGCAAAGACGTCCTTCTCATGCTTCCTTGGCGCCCATTTCCTCTTCCGATTTCTACCATTGACGTTGATGGGCCCAAGAGGTTTTCGGTCATGGAACTCTGCCAGCATCAAATCCACGATCATACATCTCCCAGTGCGTTGATCGTAGAGCACGTTCCGTGGCTCTGCATCGTGGTGGAGGACCCCATGCTGATGCAATCGACCGAGTGCGGCGAGAATCTCGTTGGCGACGTCTGCATTGACTTTTCCTAAATCTTTCAAGACTGGTCGCCCACCGTAGCTGAGGAACATGAAGTCTTCATACACGCCGCTATCGTAGTAATAGGGCTTGACGAGGTTAATGATGCCGAGACAGACCGGAACAAACTTGCCCTGGAGGTCTTGAAGATAATTGTACACCTTGTTTTCGTAGCGTAGATGCTCGGTATCCATGGCCTCTACTCCTTTCGCCACAAGAGTGTAGCCATGCGACGAGAGACAGAATTTGAAGAGGGATCCCCGTGATCCAGATAGGTAGAGCGGCACGCAATTAGCATCCTTTCCGCGATCAACTGCTAGTTGGTCCCGCGCCAGACGAAGAAACTCGTGCAGGTTGATGTGCATATTGCCATGATTCGCCAAGTTAGGGCATTCCTCATCCATTGGGCCGCCAAACGCGAGCCCACGAAGACACTCGTGCGTGCAATACAGTCGATGTTGGATGTTTGGCCGCACGTTGGTGCCCTTTTGCGAGGCTGCACTTCCATCCTGCTCCTGCATCTCACTCGACCCGACATCTGTTGATGTGGTGGTCAAGGCACCTCCGCGACTAACGCCTGGGTTTGGCGTTGGGCAAGGGCTCTCGTCGTCATCGTCGTCGCTGTCGTCACCGCTTGGCTGCTGCGCCCCGTCCTGGGGTGGCAAGCATCGGGAGCGTGTCCAGATCGGGGAGCGTGCAAACCCTTTCCACCGTTGCGCCTTGTAAGGAGTCTCGCGTCGCGGCTTCCGATCTGTTGCCGGGATGCTCCGCAATACATCCTCGTACTCCACAGCCCATGTATCGAGATGCTCAGCAGCGTCATGCCAGGCTTGACAGGGCGGCGGCGATTGGATGGCCTGAAGCACAAAGGCAAAGGCTTGCGAAACAGCAGTACGATGGAGCCTAGTCTCGTCATCATCTTGGACGTCTAGGCTTGGCACGCAGACGGAGTAGTAAACGCAGGAAGGGTCGTCAGGGATGTGGAGGAAAACATATGTCTCTCCGGTGTCGATGTACCCATACTGGATGCCTTTACCTATCATGTAGGAGTAGAGCTGGGTCACGACGGCAGTAGCAAGTCGCCTCGCTGCGAATTCATATCCCTCACCCTCCTGGTTAATCACATCACGATCCGGCTGGATCTCTGAGACCAGCCCTGTGACGATCTCGCCGCGTCTCAACTTATGTGGCGCTTTATACTCGATCGCGACGACAGGGACATTTTGATCGTCAGAGGCCCGGTATATGCAGAACTGATCTCCTCGGTTGCCCTTCCCTCGTGCTTTTCGACGTTGTCGAGTCATTCGGCTGGGTGGTCTGGAGCCAATCGATACTTGCTCCATCGATTCGGAAAGGGAGTCATCGGTAGTACCGAGATTCGTGTGACTTTCAAAGGTCACTGTTCCATCGAGGCCGAGATGACTCTTCAGCGATGAATCATTGTGTGTCGCGTCCATCAGCTTCTGGACTGCATTTTCCACAACGTCTCGCTCGCAATTTCGGAGTCCAATCTCGCTGGTGACCGGGCGAAGCAGGGACCTCACGTAATCCAGCTGGTGTCGGGATGGAAAGGCGGGTCGGGAAGAAAACGAGGGACTTAACGAAAGCTGATCCCAGACTTTTTCTTGTTCTCTTGCGAATGTAGTCCAGGGGATAATTCGTCGAGGATAAATTCGGCCGGTCGGGTTCGTCGTGTCCCCTTGTGTCGTTAAGGAACGATCGGTTATTATTTCGATAGCAAGGCTGAGCGAATGGCATGTTTCGAGATATTCTTGGAGTGTCAATGGTCGCGATGCGTCTGCGCGTTTCTCGGCTTCTTCTCGTTGGTGTTGTTCCTTGAGGGCGCGACCTTCAGCAGCTTCACGTCGTCGTTGCTCCTCTTCGCGCAGGCGGTGCGCTTCCCGTAGCTGCTCTTGCAGCCTCTCAATTTCTCCCATGGAGGCTGATGGATTGCGTGAGAGGGGGCGGGTGATTGGCGTGGTGAACTGGTTTGTTGTGAGACGCTGTAAGGGGAAAACATCGGGACAACAGATCATGTCCTACCCAGGGAACCATGCCATCATAAGTGGATCAGTCCGCACAGCCACATCGATGGCCGAAACGTGGATAAGCGATAGCCAATCATTTAGCGATAATTGCTGCTTTGTGACTCCCAATTTCATTTGTGTTTTCGGATTGTGTTCTTCCGGAGCGTTTGCCGCTGCACACCGCCTTACTCAAGGAATATTCTCCCGAGATGCCGAGAAACAATTTCAGGCGGTCGGTACTGAAGCAGCTCGTTCTGACGACACACCGTCGACTGGCTCAGGGAGATCGTGTCCTCTGTCCACTTCCCCTCTCCCACTTTCTCTCCTCGCTGACGAAACGGCTCTACCAACAAGCACCTACATGACGTCCCTCAGAAACCGAATTCCCTTTACTGTTCAAGTCTAACCATGACTGTCGACGTGTCCTGTGCAGCGTGCAGCTGGACTTCCGAGCGACAAGATTCTTGCCTCTATGACAGCCACGTGAAGCTCTTTTATGGAGTCAGCGATCGGGGAGTATGGTCGTTGGGCTCAAATTTGATCCTCAAGGAGCGATCAGACCGTCCTCCCAATTTCGAAGCCGAAAACATCCGATTCCTAAAGGAACAAACCACGATCCCTGTTCCCGTTATTGTTGAGGAATGGAACGAAGAAAACGGGCGATATTTTATAATTACGAAGCGCATTCGAGGTGAGCCACTGAGCGCTGTTTGGGGAGCGTTGTCAACCGCTGAGAGAGAACGTGTGGCGAAACAAACGGCCGACTTCCTGCATCAGCTTCGACAACTCCGCTCACCTCGAATGCAGAGCTTAGGGGGCCGACCAATATTTTCAGCCTTCTTGTTCCCGAACGGTTACGGCCTCCCTCATGGACCTCTTTCCTCAGATGACGAGCTTTGGGAAGAGATGACTAAGTCATGGAAGGCGGTCCCCGAGAAGGCTCGCCAGCGACTTCGAGACCGCATGCCCCCTGCGATGCCTTATACCTTTACTCATGGGGATCTGACAAATGTGAACATCATTGTTGCGGATGGCAACCTGGCTGGCATCATCGATTGGGAGGCAGGTGGTTACTTCCCGGTTTGGTGGGAATTCACATGTGCGGGGATTGGCTTAGGACAAGAGGACCAGGAATGGAAGGCCCTGTTACGAAAATACATGCCCGACTACACGGAGGCGCGCCAGTTCTGGCGGGATTTCTACACACTTTCCAAGTACCCTAACTTGGACGAAAGGGGAGCGATGTTGCTCAGAGAACTGGAGCAGTAGCACGAAGACGGACGGATGGAAACAGCGAACAGGAACCCATGACGATCGGCAGATATTGGTGTGAAGCGTTTTGATTGTCTCAGCAGGACTCCTAGCATTTCGACAACAGTATTCAAGTGAAAACCAAGCCTCACTCGCTCGTCTAGCGACAAATCAGCTCATGTCCAATTTCGTAGACACAGACATTCCTACCATCGATTCGTTTGGTCTAAGCATGGCCACAGGCAGATCCTAGTCACAAAATTCACATTTCAACCTTCCCGTGACATTTCCTTTCCCGCACTTCGGACAATTCATCTTCAGTTTTTGGTGGATTGGTACGCGAGGTCCTGTGTCACAGTCAGTCAGAGTACTTGGTGATTCAAGTGCTGGCCTTGTACAAGCTGTATTTAAGTAATGTAGTGATGGAACTCTGAGAAATACTGTTCGTGCATCTTGAATCATTCGAGGGAGCGATGGGTACAAATAAATACTCTGTTGCTGCCGAGAGCCTTGTCACATTGCTGGGAGCGTTGGCGATACGATATGGTTCACCCTCAGCATTTTGCGCTGCAGTTGTCCATGCGAGCGGGGTCGGACGTGAAGGTAACAACATGCACGCCAAAAATCCAACCGAATTCTCACTTTGGAACACCATCCTCCTGCTTCACGCTGTGTGAATCCAGCGTGAACTCCACGCACCATGCACTGACATTTGCAGCAAAAACTGCGAACTGAATTACCCAGCGAACTGTTTGAGCGGCTAATGGTTGGCTGATAATCCCTGCCTCGATCGATGCTTTCTTCAGTTGCAGTGGCAGCACAAACACGCTGCGTGATCCATCCCAAGGCGGAAGGTTGACGGAAGTGATGAGGGACTCCGTTGGAGCTAAAGCCTGACAGCTAAGCAATATCACACAGCCCTGCTCCCCGACGCAACCCATTCGGCGTTACTACTCGCGTCATCTAAGCGCTGGGAAATCACATCCACCCCGTCGCTGAATGGGTGACTGCCTTGTCCGGGGTTGAGTCACTGAGGTGGGTTGCAAGGGCGTCTCGTCTTGGCACCGCTCTTGGCTCTTTCGAACTGAACGGGAACCCCGCACGGGTTGCATATCACGCCATGCGACCGAGCCTGGTTGGCACTTTGGCACTTTGGCACTTTGGCACTTTGGCACCTTGGCACCTTGGCACCTTGGCACCTTGGCACCTTGGCACTGAGTTCCCGGGTTATATCCGTCAGTGGGGTTAATGGCCCGAGACGAATCGTGACATCATGATCAGATACTGAACGTGGGCGGGTTTGGCAGCAAATCGAAAAGCCGTGGTCTACACTAGCATACAGTTTCATATACATTGCTCTCAAGCATCATCATCCCCCTACTAAAATAATCCATATCTCAGCCATATGGAACGAAAACAACCAGCTACACCAGGCTCAACCCCTAGGGCGGAATTCTGGGCTGATGACACCGATATTTCTCCAGAGCCACTGCACCTGCCACAGATGAAGTTTCCCCGCATGCCGGAGCCTCCACAACTGGGACACTCGGTCATCGTGTTCATGTATCAGCCGACTTTTCAACTAATATAAGTTAGCAAGCTTCTTTTTGTTTCATATAGCGGAGCTTGGGTACCAGACTGCGGGATATATGTGCTGTAACTTTCTTGAGGAAAGAAGCGCTTTGAGTTGAAAGCGATTGATGTTTAGGTTGGGCAGAAATTGAGGCATTCGCCCAAAGACCTGATTCATTTACGCGGTAGAATCGGCTTGTACTTAAAGGGGCGGCATATCCAAATCGCAAATGAGGGACTATTGTCCCGGAAAAAGGTTTTTACGCTCATGGCGCATCACGTGCTTCATCCACTGACTTTGCCCCTCACTACTGGTGGCCCAATCTTTCGACTCTTAGGATCATCAAGTGGTTGTCTTCCAAATTCCTCTGGCTTGTCTGATGGCTTCATCACAGCTTTGCGCGGGCGAGCCCGTCGACTTCTACGCGAATCACGGTTACATCTACGAGCAGGATGCAACGATAGGAAGTTTGGTCCCCGAGCTGGAGAAGCGGGGGATTGCTGAGAGCATCGACGGCCTGTCCATTGCAAAACTCAGACTGCTTGAAAACCCGGTCAGCGAATTGTATACACTTGGATGTTCCCCTCTAACTCTGACTAGCGTGTGCGACCGATCCTTGACCCATATCTCGACCGACTTGATGTACGATTGTGTACTACCCTCGGTCCCGACCCCCATCATTACTTCGTCTTGTCGTTGGAATCTGGTCAAAAAGATCGTATCATCGTTCATCTTCTCAGTCCTGGATCCCAGGCGGAGTTGACTGAAAACTCTCACTTGGATTCCCCAGGGTCGGGCCGCTTAACGGGCGCTCCAGCCTCGAATGGCTTCATTGAGGTTCCCAAACCTGCTCTGAAGCAGAGAGGATGTCCTGTCCCAGTTCAAATGGAAGCTGGTGGATTGTAAGTCTACTTCTCGGATGTTATTGCAAAACACTGACGTAGTTGTATAATATTACACGACCGACGACATTCATTTCGTATCATCCAAGGCTCGACAATCATTTACGATTTAAAGAATAAAACCGCAAGCCAAGATACCACGACCAAATAAGAACCACCAATGGATTGTATTAGGTTCGTGTTTGGAGAAGTAGTATGCGCATTATATGTAGACGCAGCTTGGCATTTTACATCGGTCCCGGTTGCATCGCATCCCATAGCATTTGCGCGTTTAGCTCCGCATGCATAGACGGAGAGTGAGCGAGTGATGCCAATGAGTAGATTGGGGCATCGATTGGGGCATCGATCTGTTCAGTGAGGCCTAACCGGGCCTGCCCTTGCCAGTTCGCGGCGAACAAACCTTCCGCACAAATTGAGGCGTGAGTCAGTGGAGGCTCTGCTGCCTGGTCTGGCTCGAGCTGTGGAAATGGGTTCAGGGAATATATGGGAGCTTGAGTCAGGAAATGATCTATTGATAGGTCATCCGTTCCAATCGGTAGAGCAGTTTGCTTGGGAGTGATAATGGATGTGAGTGATGAAGTTTCCTGGGGCGGCGGGAGTGTGGCATTCGGTGTCGACCCTTCTGGGTTGGCAGCACTAGATATGAGATCGGCCGGAGCAGTGATCATGGTGTCTCTTGGATAATCACTTCGACCTGCTGACTTTTCTCCGCGTGAGGATGATCTGGCGACATGGCTGGGTTGCTCGACACTGTTCTTCAACAATTGAGCCTTCTTCACATCCTCGCGCAATCTTCTGCGCCATGTTCTGCGCTGCCTCTTGATGAGCGTGATTTGGGAAGGCGCGGCATTCACGCAGGTATGAGTCATGGCTTCTTTCGCAGTAATGTGACTGTCACAAAACTTGCACTGGACACCATGTTCATAATCTGTGCGCTGGTCAGCGACGACACGAGGGGCCATTGCACGACGGGCTCCATACGTAGAGCATAGTGTCGATCAAGGTCTTGTGGTCTTGAGAAGGTCTGTTCTTCATCATCGCAGTCTTTGTGAGGACATTGAATTCTTGTAGTGCCGCGTGTTGCATTGCCTTGGCCGTTTGGTTCTGCCTCAACTGTGGCTGGTATGGCTTCGTTCTCCCAGCCAAGAAGAGCCGTGCCTTGATGCCCACCGCTGGCTGCGGGTTGACTTTGCCGATCAACATCATCGAGCGGCGCAAAGGGTTTTGTGAGTGAACCGCGGTGCAAAAGAAGATCTTGCGCTCTAGCAAGCAGCGCCGTGATTTCGACCGAGAGATCAGGCCCCAGAGCCCGCGTTACAAGCTCTTTCCCCTTTGCAAGCAATGATATTATTTCAGACTGTTATCTGTTAAAACCAGCCTGTAGTGGGTGTTTACGTTCTCTGCTTACTTGATAAAGTCGCGAATGCTCAATACAAAGCTCATGATTTGAGAACTGGGTGGAGCATATGAAGCACTGAACAAAATCTTGTACCATCGTGGCAAGGGGAGTGAAATTGAGAAACTGGTTTCCTTCCACAAAATGATGCCTGACTTCTCTGTACTAACCCATGCATAGACGCCTTAGGCACCAAGGCACCAAGGCCATAAAGCACCTGGGCACCTGGGCACTTGGGCATCTGGGCACCCAGGTGCTTACGCGGGGCCGGGACGGCCATCCCCGCGAAATTTATCGTGGATCGCTTGGCAAGCGATCATCCAATAGGATGTGATTGCGATACCCGCGGCGTCGTGAGTGATGCAGTTTCGGCCGAGACCCACGCGCAACCACAATAAAGTCGGACTAAAGCAAAATAGGAGAACGAACTGCTTTTGATGGTTTGTAGGTTGATGGCTCTTGCAGTGCATCTCGCCATGACCGTGCTTTCGTACAGATAGTTGCGTGTATACAGCGCCTGGTCGCGCTTCATGCGGCCTTCACATCAGCGCTGTTGATCCCTCAGCCTGTTTCCATCTCGGCTCATCAATTGTACTACCTAGACATGGATCGCATCGCAAGCCGTTCGTTTGAGGAGTATGGAGCACGGGGATTGACTTCGCGCCACCCCATCCTTACTAGCCAATATTTGAGATGCGTGCAGATGTCCCATTGACCTTTCGACCAAACATATCAACGGTCTCTCAACGTAGGGCCTGGACGTATATTGTAGAATGCGGACTCCCTGGTAACCTCATCCTGGGATTTAGTTAGTTCTTTAGCCGGGGATCCGACACTGCGAAACCAACAGTATCACATCTGCATTGTTGACGCCGCGGCCTGTATGGATGGCAGCTGGCCAGTTGAGGGAACTCTGAAAGAGATAAGAACATTGATCTTGTCCCTGAGATGGTGCCTGCTTTCTTTCCTTTCACCCCATCACTCACTTCCAAGACTCATTACTTTGCAAACTTTCGCTCTTATACTTCGTCATGACGCTCTTCAGTAACCTTAGCCCTCCTTTCATCTTCGGATCACTGCCCCAACAAATGTCCGTATTGGACCTTTTTCTCCCTGGCTTCACCAACATCACCAGCGCCGCCAATCAGGCCCTCAGTGGTAACTTGAATGGCTACGCTCAATTGATGTGCCTCTTTGCCCTGGCTGTGTTCTTGAAACCATATGTATTTGAATTGAAATATTGGTTCCTTGAACACTTCAGTAAGTCCTTAAAAACGAATTTATAGAACCTGGGCTCACCTGTGCAAGCATCGACGATCCACATCGAACGTTCCGACGAAACATTCGACATGATACAATGCTGGATCTCATCCCAGGGATTGGAGAATGCTGCTCGGTCCATTCTCGTCAAAGTCCAAACAAGGCCAAAAGCATCCCATGGCAATGGCAGCTCTACCAAAAAAGCCCTCCGATACGCTCCTTGGGAAGGCAAATTTTACTTCCGGTACAAGAACAATTTGCTATATTACCAGACTACACGGGTGGATGTTGGCTTCCATAAAGAGGAGCAGATCTCCATCACCTGTATGGGGCGATCTTCAGGGATCGTGAAAGATCTATTGGACGACTGTCGACTTGAATACCTCAAAGAATCTAAGAACAAGACGACCATCTATGGGCACCGCGAGGATTGCTGGAGGAAGGAGAAAGCAGTGACTGCTCGGCCCCTTTCGACAGTAATTCTCGATGAAGAGCAAAAGGGGCCTCTTATCAGAGACGTGAGAGAATTTCTCGACCCTCAAACCAGACGTTGGTACTCTGAACACTCCATCCCCTATAAACGAGGATATCTATTATATGGCCCACCAGGAACCGGAAAGTCGAGCTTCAGCTTGTCGATTGCTGGCGAATTGGATATGGATATCTACGTCGTCAGCATCCCCGGTGCAAACGATCAAATGCTGAAGAGCCTATTTGCTGGGCTCCCAGACAGATGCGTTGTCTTGTTAGAAGACATTGACGCAGCAGGATCCGCATGCTCTAGGGACTCTAGCTCAGAGGATTCGGTCAGTGACACATACACAAGGCCACGAAGCAAAGAGGTGACTCTTTCAGGCCTGCTGAACGTCCTCGATGGTGTTGCATCCCAGGAAGATCGAGTTCTCGTTATGACAACTAATCATCCCAAAAAATTGGATCAGGCACTGACGCGACCTGGTCGAATTGACAGGAAGATCGAGTTCCAGCTTGCTGATAGAGGCATCGCCAAAGAGATCTACCGCTTCATGTTCGGGCAGCTGAAAAGAAACACTACGGAGGTTAGTCAACATGAGAGATACGACGAAAAGGTTGAGAGACAAGCGGAAGCTTTTGCTGTAAAGGTGCCAGAGTATGGATTTAGCCCAGCAGAGATCATGTCGTACCTTCTGCAATACAGGCATTGCCCGGCTGCTGCAATAGATAACTGCAGCCAATGGGTGGATAATCTCCTTCAGGAAAAGAAGGTCAAGAAAGAAGCGTCGAAGGGTGGTCGTAAGAATCAGCATGGTTAGGATGAGACGACAAAACAGAGGCGGAGGAGGCGTTTGTCAGTCCTTACTGTATTTAGTCTTGTCATGAAGCTTAAGCAATGCCGCCACACTCATTACTCTTCAATTGGCCACTAGGATGTTTTAGCAGCACCACGATCGTTACTCTGTAATCAGGTCAATGGATAAGTTCTCTCCAAGGAACTATTTTGGAATGTGACCTGGCCCCCCTCCCCGGTTGGTGCGTGATATAGCTGAGCATCACGATGGCTTCTTGGACTGTTTGGCCATCATGACACTGACCCCTGAAACTGATCAACTACCGGGGGAGCGGACGGATGTAACCATCATCGTTTTGGTCCTTTTGTCTCATTAATCACGCGTTATCTGGTGTGGTGGAGTTTCTCCTCATTACGGTGTTGGGTCGCAAGCATAAATACGGCCTTCCCAACCCTTCCCAAGCAGTTTTCTCATAACCGAGTTCCTTTTTGCTCACATAATTGATAAACCATGGCAACTTCTTCACTTTACGAGATTAACGACATATATCTCATGTCTACTCTCTCTTTATTTTGCCTCGTACTATTCGTTGTTATCAAGTTCAATGCCCCATGGTCAAAGGAGAAGCATCTCTTATACCTGATAGCGGTATGGACTGCGTTCCACTTGACAGCCATGGTTCTATTTTCTCTACAACACTATAATACGGTCGAACTTCCTCGGCAACTTGCGAGATCTATAAATACAATTTTGGCTACAACATCCTTTTGGGGAGTGGCAGTCATCCAGGTCAGTCAAAGTCTGTAAGATAATTATTGCACGCTCTAAGATCACAACATAGATTATCACGATCATCTATACATTCGCAGTCCTAGGGAACGAGATATGGTGGAAATCGTCTGCAGCACTTGTGTGTGTTGAATTTACTTTGATTTTGATAATAACATTGATTCCACAAATCCCAACCCCCGTCGAGCTGGCATATATCTTACCATTCACTTCACAAGCTGCGGCTATGGGTACAATATGGGCATCGTCTCGAGGCATATTCCGAAACAGGATACAGAAGCATACGGCTGATCATCTGTTGGGTTTGGGCTTGATCACTCTCCTTGTCTCTGCACTTTTACTTCCACTGTCAACTCTCGGGTACTTTCGAAGCCAGATGACTCTCCAATGGGTATTCTCCATGGTAATCACAACGGTAGCCTACCGACTTCCTGAGAGCTCTAGCAACGAGCCTGCTACAACCAGTGCCTCACAGATTGAGCTCACACCAATGGGCGGCTCATGCAGTATGAATGAACCTCCGCCCGAGAGTTTGCCGGACCTCAACGAACGAACATCAATCCGTTCCCGCGTAACCCTTCCTCCTGATTCTATACGATCAGTTGAACATTCTGGCAACAAACAAGACATTGACTCGTCAGTGTAGGTGGAATATCTCACGCACCACGCAGAGAAATGTGAAAGGAGATGGCAGTAAAAGTCTGCAACAGGTATATGTCTTACGCTGCTGGGGGATTCGTCACTGCTGGACGAAACACGGGACCGTCGAATGGCACCCCGTTCTACATATCACATAAAATACACATATTTCTTCATATAAGTCAAGTATGGGAATCATGTGATCTGTGGTTTCTTTAACTTTGGAAAGCATCGGCCGTTCTGTGGATAGACTTGTTTGGATAATGCTTTATTTTACGTTGAGACAGAGGCTGACGGCTGCGGTTAAATAAATCTTGCTCGTCGGACGATAAATGTTTCCTGGCCGTCCGGGGCGCTCATTTCGGTCCCGAGCGGGGCCGGACTGTACTAAATGCACCCGCTGGATAACCAAGGAGTGTCGGGCCGTTCTGGTACCCACATTATCCGATGATGGCCAATTCGTCGGGGTTCTTATGTCACACCCCATCGGTTTCCTATTCGGCCAAACGAAATGACATCTATTATAAGCATCAAGCTATGTATGGGCTATTGTCTCAGGTGTAGAATTGAGGCATACATGTCCTCCAGAGCACCGGCTGACAACTCCAAGTAATATCCACTTATTGCAGCACTTCTTGGCACGTTTAAGGTACATCCCAACCATCTCAAAAGTCTCCCACCCAGGAGAGCATGATGATATTAAGTTCTCTCACGATACTTGAGTTTCGTGCAGTAGTGCACTTGCAGACTCGAGCCGCCTCGTTCGGGGAAACGTTGAGCAAAGCGCCGACGAATCTCCGCCCACCCAAGCTGCTCCTCTTCCTTCAGTTGTATGAGGAAGTTATCTTCATCGTCTGAATACTTTGCCCGTCTTGCTGGAGCTCGCTTGGTTGTTTTTTTCGTAGCGGCCGAGTGGGTTGAATCGGGGTTCACACTGGTGGCATGCGGATGATTTGCGCAAAGGGGCCACTCAAACTGGAATTGAAATGTAGTCTTGCCATTTTCGATAATGCGTTTCATTGAAACATTCTCAAGCTGCCATTCCTGAAACTGAGCAAGAAACGCAGTGGCATCAGGGGGAACAGATCTTGCATGCGATGCTGTTGGACTCAACAAGCCGTGTGCCGACGTGTCACGCTCCCTCAATGTGTGTGCGACAGCTCTTGTGGGTCGCTTCCTTCGGCGAGAATGCCGGACACTAGTGGAGGTACTGCGAACCGAGCTGTAAGGAGGTCGAGATGGCTTGCGACGTTTGTGACAATGCTGTTCATCATCGGAGTCGTCTCCAGAGCCATGTCCTTGATTTGTTGAAGGATAATAGTCCTCGTCACGCACGCATTCCGGAATATCTAGGTCACCCTCACTGCCAGAGCCCTCAGTATCTACATCTCTGTCCTTATCTTGCACCGTTTCATGAGCATGTGAGGATCTACGACGAGAACGGCGCGGCGGCGACAACTCCTGAGATGGAGGAGACAGTGGAGACAGTCGGGCTTCAAATGGCGATTCGGGTTCAGCCTCTGAGGACTCGGACTCAGCATCGCTGGATTCGCAGCTGGTGCGGTTGTAATCTTGCTCGTGTTGAGATTCGGGTGACAGGCTTTTCGCGGGGGATGGAGTGTGGACTCCAGAAATGGCATCATCATGCGATGTGCTCGCACACTCTTCGCTATCGTGCAACAGCGCGTGAGCCACATCTCCAAGGCCTGCAGCCATATGACTGTATGCGTGCATCAAAGGGGACGTGGGAGTACTCTCTACACCACTACTGGAACGTCCGTCAGAGAGAGCATCGACCATCATAATGTCCGGCTCGCTGGCGGCTCCGGTGGCAAGCTGTTGTTCGTCTGACACGCTCCGATGTGGCTGACTCCCAGGGCTAGTAGGCGAGATGTTAAAACTGGCATCTGTACATGCCGTCGCATCTCCAGCGGACGTGCGATTCGTCTGATAAGGAGATTGTTGATTCGGCTCAGAATCAGCAAGGGGACTCATATGTGAGTTGTGTGTCCAATCTGGGCCGTCCTCTCCTAGAGCTGGAGATACTGTTGGCGTAGTGTCCACACCGATGGCGGCCTCCGACTCAATTGGACTGTGTTTGGTACTCGTGCTATCTATAAACAGGCTGTTAGAGCTTATGCCAAAGGATGATAGTGTTAAAAAATCTTACCCAAATGGTCTGCGATGCTGGTCGTAGGTGTTGTGCATGATTGCGAGTCGTCGAAAACTTGACCCTCTTCGTCTTCGTCTTCTGTATCAGAGTCGTCGGAGAAAATCCAAATGGCGGTGTCCTTGGATTCTCCAGGAGCCGAGAGTGCCTCTTCATCGCACAGAGATACAGCGGCTGCTTGAGATCCAGGGGGAGTCAAGCTTTGCCGTGACTTGTGTTGCCCGGCATCGGAAGTTGTCGATGTCATGTTGGTGTTGCCGTGTGTTTGGAAATCAAGAGATAAGGGGTTGCTCTGGCAGTGCGATGAAGCTGAAGATGGGCGGGCATTGTCCAGCTTATATGCTCGCAGCTGGACCACTCGAGTCCCATGGCCTGCAGGAGCCCAACCCGGTGTCTTCCTGCTATCTCCCCTTGTTCTCCAAGATGGTCGGATGGAGGAGGCAGACATGTAACGGCTTCTCCTTTGTGCCAATCACTTCACTGCCGGGCCACACCGCTGCAGCTGTGCTGGACAGCTGATTCCTTCCCCGCTTCATCTTCTCGCACATCATCAGGGATCCACGCCACTCGCTGGCAAGGCAGAGTTCTCGGAGATGCCAGATGAGGCAGGTCTTGATGGCTGTTGTGCTGTTCACGACCGACAGGTCATCTCTAGTTGGTCAGACAGCATCGGGATGGGAGCTTCCGGCAGCATTAACTCTTCCGTCTGACCGTGATGGAGCTCGACGCTGCGCCCGCACATGTTGATCGTCACAGCCAGGAACCTTTTGAGCCATTCAGAGAGCTCGAGATGCTGTCATGAACGTCTCATGATCCCACAACAGCGAGACTAACGGAGGTTGCATGCGTGCAACACCAACAACTCGCCGTAGTGTGCGCGTCCCTCTCCTCTCCTCCTTCTCACCCAATCATCCCTTTCGGCATGGTGGCTTGCCCCGTTTCTGAAGCGGCTGAGCCATCCCGATCCGCACGGAAACGGGTGAGCCGAGGACTAACAGGAAGTAATCAAGGAACTTCCGTCCAAGAGGCGGGTAGTCTTGGCAACCCCTGAACAGGGAATTGGTGACTCGGGCCCGTCGAGCGACCCGTGATCAGACGCTTCACCTGCTCTACCCGCTGAGGGAACCAATCGGGGAGCAAATTTGTGTCAGAGGCCTCTGGAGCCACTCGTATCAGGCTCAAGAGGCAAGTCCGAGATGGCACCATCCTCCATCATGCAGCAGGGGGCATTGATAAGCCACTGCGGCATTTCTGCTATTGGATGGGCGTCGACTGGAGGCCTCACAAGGGAAAACATTGCCGTGAGATGCTCTGCTGCTGCCTGAGAAGCATCACACCACCGTGAGGCGGCCCAACCTGGGGAACGGTCTCTAGACTATTGGCGTTGTTAGATTCTGAGAGAAGAGGACGGGAAAGGAAGCCGTACGAGACACACAGTAGAGTCAGTAATATCATCAGAGGACAGAATGGAAAACGAATACTAGAAAATGTCTCATTCCCTCCGCAATCAGGTATTAGGAGCGATGCAAGCGTCGCGATAGTCAGTCAATCCCTCTGGCGAGAGAACTGCGTTCCAAATCAGAAACGATGACGTGGCAGGATGGGCGAAGGGAGCTGGGTCAAATGCAACGATGCTTGCAGAAAAGGGACATCAGCGGATGCAAACGGGCAGAGTATGGGAAGAAGCAGAGGTCAAAGATACATGTTGGTAGGGTCGGAGGAGGTTCTTGTCTTATATACAGGGAGTCACGG
>JAADJG010000852.1:0-37587 GCA_012932025.1 Fusarium austroafricanum | reverse complement strand
GGGGGGGAGGGAATGTCTTTTATGTGATTTGCTAAACTATGCATGTCGTTCGTTCCTCGTTGGAGTTGTGAGTGTTAAAATAAGGCTGATTTAAGCTCAGCCAATCGCGCTATTAGCGGAAACTCTAGTGCACAAAAGGGTCACTTCATCAGCTATTACGCGACACAAATATAAGGTCCAAATGTAATTCAATGATGAAATTTGTTTGTAACTCTACCAAGTATTTGATGAAAAGAATTTGAATTACTAGATACTTAAGGGGTCAGTCACTCAGGGAAGAAGGAAAAACAGGATAGATAGATAGATTAGTTGCTGATGAGAACTTGAGGGCCATAATAACATCGCGCCAGGCAGATAACTACACGGCATCTCTCGTCGACAAAAAGAAAGTTTATTCTATATCATCATCATAACAACAACATAATTTCCAAAAATCAGCAACATCGTCAAAAGTTTAGGGTCTGGCCGGGGATTGAACCCGGGACCTCTCGCAAGCTATGCTGTAGGGTTTTCCCTAAGCGAGAATCATACCACTAGACCACCAGACCAATCAAGAGAATCTGAAGATCCACTCATGTGTTGTTGTTGTCTTGTTGTGGGTTATGGTCGATCCAGCGCTTGGCAGGTGGGGTACCTGTTGGTAGCTAGCATGAATCATGAATCTCGATCTCTTGCAGATCAATGGGGATTTTGCATGGCCCGTGCACCTGAAAGTCCATTGGTCAAAGAACCATCACTACGATCCCACACCCGGTTGCCCTGGCTAGGTACTCATCAATAGCACGTGACACCTTGACCCCTGGTCGTGAGGTCTCATTCTAGGTAAAACTCAGTATCTAGACTCCGGAGAAGCGCCATTACTAGGGGACAACTTACAGACTCGGTGACATCACCTATCCGCCTATGTCAAAATAGTATCACAACACGCGAGCATCTATTCTTGTTCATTTCTCTGTATTCATTTCGCTGTCGTCATGATGCACTTTCCCGTGCAGACATTAGGTATCTTTCGTCCTCTGTTCTCTTCCCTCCTCTCGAATGTGAAGTTCTTCGCTCTAATTACCCTGTCCGACATCCTTGCCCTGCTTGATGCCTTGACTCTGGCCTCCGCTGCCGGGAGCGTCCTGGAGACCCTGGCCATGCTCATCCTTGCCCTCGGGAAGATCAGCGGTCTTGTCGGCGCGGTCAACACGGTCAGACTGGTGAGGAGGTTAGCTTCAAGTGATTCTCACGACAAGCGAACAAGACATGTTAACTCACATCGGGCTTGCCAACACCGTGGGCGATGTTGTGGTCGGCAGCCTCAAAAGGGCCGTTGTCAGAAGAACCGTCTCCGTTGCGAGGCATGGTGATGATTTGTTTGTGGTAGTGGATTTTGGTAGTGATGCTTTGAAGTTGAAGATTGATTGTGATTATGATTGATGATGAAAAAGAAGAGCTTCGTTGTGTGCAAAGAAGTTTATTTATATTTCACAGACCCGTCTTCTACCTAGGTACCTAATTGCCAATGATTCAGCATCGCGATGTGATGAATCAACGACGTCATTTCAACAACGTCATGCCGATGAATGCCATGGATGCTCTTCTACCCCTCGTCCTTCGCAACCACAATACGCCGCCTGTGGGGAATAAAGCAAAGGACAGGTCTCGAGCTGAGCAAATGCTCCTTGATGGGGCCTGCGCGGCCTTGTTCATTGGACTAGCCGACGGTCCGCCGTTCTCAGTCATCATTGTGGCTCTAGCGACTCATGCCTGGGCAGCATCATGCCTTATCCACATCGCTATTTTAGTTCAACAAGAATATAAACTTGGTGGAGCGAGCGGTCTAATAAACACGGCACCATGAAATGTACCGACATCTATCGCCAATTCCATTGGATTCTTGGGTCCTCAATTGGCTCGTGGGGCTGAACAACTTCTGATTCCAACTCAATACTATGCCATTGCCAGAGCCGCTCACGTCAGACCCTCGCTTGGTGCAACGACCCATTAATCGCTTACTCTGAATATCATGACTTACATAGTTAAATTGTCTATGTTCCACGAAACGACACTTGCTCACTCACCCACCAGTCGTAGCAATCGCAAGCCGTTCTCAGGATACTGTACAATTTGACCTTTCAATGATCCGCCTCCAACACCCCAGCGATGATAACAAGGAACCTATCACAGGTTTGGTCGTGATCAACTCGATACACGCGTGCCATACTCAGTTCTGAGGACAAAAGCCTTAAGCCCTGTTGGAACGGCCTCGGCGGCTTCTGGTCGTCGTTGCAGGCTTCTTTTCTTCCTGTTCCTCTTCAGCCACATCTTCCTCAGGGGCGATCGCCTTCTTGGTGGCGGCCTTTCGTCCTCGTTTGACAGGAGCAGGCTTCTCTTCATCCTCCTCTACCTTAGGAGCAGCTGCTTTGCGTCCTCGCTTGGCAGGAGCAGGAGCAGGAGCCTCGTCCTCACTTTCGTCCTTGACCTGCTTGGTAGCCGCTTTTCGTCCCTTCTTAGCAGGAACAGGCTTCCCTTCAGCCTTAGACTCATCCTTGACTTTCTGAGCCGAAGCCCTGCGTCCCCGCTTGGAGGGAGCGGGAGTAGGGGCCAGAGCCTCATCGTCACTCTCATCCTTGACCTTAGTGGCTTTGCGGCCACGGGCCGGCTTAGCAACAGGCTTTTCCTCATCCTCGTCTTCTGTCTTGACAGCCTTAGACTTTCGAGCCTTCTTGGGTTGCGGCTCGTCCTCGTCGTCCTCGTCAGCCTGCTTGCGTCCACGCTTGCCCTTGCCCTTGCCCTTGGGCTTGTCTTCTTCATCGCTCGCGGCAGCCTGAAAAGTGTCAGACACATTGATAGTGTTGCCAGATAAAAGACTTACAGCTTCAGCAGCGGCCTTCTTCTTCTTCTGGGTGGCGGTCAAGTGAATTCCCTTCTCACCAAGTTTGTTCTTCTCGGGGTCCTGAGAGATGTCAGTTGTGGTAATTGGACTAGTATTATCGAGAACATACTCCGTTGAAATCTTCGGGGTCAATGAAGCCCTGATTAACGCATCGACGGACCTTCTCCTGCAGTTCAGGATGCTCGCTATTGAAGTCAGCATGATGTGGGTATGAAAGCAAGACTGTGACTGTGACTTACCCAAGCTCATCGTACCCATCGATAGCATCACAATCGAAGGTGCCATCGGCCTGCTGGCACAGTTCACGGACGTTCTCTAGCTGCTGACCAGAGATACAACCCCTGCAAAAGGCACCATAGTGTTAGTATCTACTTTGTCTGATTAATGGGTTAGAGATACTTACCAATGTTTCCAGGACCAACTTCCATGCTCATGAATAGTAACCCAACTTCCGAATCGAAGTGTGCCCTTCGTAACCTTCTCTGCATTCTTCTTGCACTCGGTGTCCTTGCACGTAGCGCGGTTGTTGGGGGATACCTCTAATGTCCTGTAAGCATTCGTCATAGAGCAAGTGTGATGCATCTAATCATACCGCAAGGGAGAGAAAGGATGCATATTTTACAACATACCAATACGATATTCGCCCATCTTTGCGGCAGTTAAAGGTGTTCTGTATAAACAGCCAAGGGTGCAATAGAACGATGAAATCAGGAAGATTGAGAGCGCAGGAAATGCTTTGGTTCTGGCTACCTAGGTATGTAGGTAGCTGCGCGCGCTGAAATGTAGTGAGGAAAAGGGATTGTATCTTAGAAAGTACAAAGTAAGAGAAAATTTTCTTCCGCGCAAAACGAACGAGAGACTAAATAAATTTTCTCTAGTCTGTGACGTTAAAACAGGTAGACAAAGGGCGATGAGGTGAGATGGATATGAAGGTGCGAGGTGTGTGCCAGCTCAGTGTTGGGGAAGCGCGCTGCGCCCGACGCGTCCCAGCCCAGGCAAGAGTGGCATCGCTCGATTTTCTACCCAGGTTACGACTACCGCCCGCAACCCAGTGAATTTGCACCAACAACGAAGAGAAAAAGAAAAGGAAAGAAAAGAAAACAACACAACACAAAGCAAGATAAAGAAAGGAATGAGTATAATTGAACTGGTAATTCTAGGTAAAAGTCGATTGTTACGTAGGTTGAGTGTATTGTTTCTTTTCTTTCTTCCCTGCTCATAGGTAAAATGTACCTTGCAACGCCTTTTGTTCTGTCCTACAGGAACGGACACCAGCCTATATACATTGCCGCCAAATTTCTAGGATCAACAGCCTGTTTGATCAGTTCCTCCACCTGGCCTTCAACACCCAGCGGGATGCTTTCAGTTGGAAGCAAACCCCTAACTTTACGCTTAATACTGTCCACAACACTCTGTGGCTGCAGCTTGATGCCCACGTCCCCCCTTCGATGTGTTCGTTTCTCCTTCTGCAGATCCAGCGTTGGGTCGTAGATAAACGCCTCTAGAATTGTCATCAATGTCTCCTCTTGTTGACGAAGAATGCTTAGAGTAAGCTCGCAAGACTTGCGGAATGGTCCTTCGTAGCCATATATCCCCATTGCAGCTACCATATTGTGTGTAAGTCGGAACGGCACTCTTTCGGGTTTCGCAAATGTCAGACCCTTGTCAAAAAGACAATTGAAGTCGACGTGAAATACCCCACCGTTGCCTTCTTCCAAGTTCACGTTCTCGCCATGCCTATCGCCAAGTCCCAGGATGGTGCCTACCATGGACATAACAGCACACGATCGTGTGTACTTGAGCCGGGCAGTAAACCAGGCTGATGGATTGGGGAACTGTTGAGTGAACCACAACTGAAGCACCGGGGGGAATCTTCCCAGAACCTCATCAGTGAAGATCCTGGTTTTGCCGTCAGAAAGGCATGCCTCATCCATGAGTTGCTTGAGAACTGTGTAGTCGGGATAGATCTTCCGAGAAGCATAAAGATTGATGAGGATATCTCGCATGGTTTTGATTCCCGGAACCCATTCAATGATTCCACACTCTTCATTGAGCGGCGTCACAGCATACGTTCGGATGTAAAGTTGTCTTCGACTCGATTCAGCATCTCGTTTCAACGATCGATTGATTAATCCATTGAATTCCATAAGACGCTGATCAGTTCGCAAATCATCCTTGGGCTTTATGAGAAGCATGTAGTTTTTGCCATCGCTACCTCGCGCAATAAGTCGTCTCGGCTTAGCTAACGAGCTAAGCACGAGAACGTCGTCCAGGAAAGAATCAATCGTAACAACATCCCTGGAGAATGCTTTGTGCTTCTTGACATATTCTGACACCGCTGGTAACGTTGCCGTCAAAGAGCTCTCCACAGGCACAACCAACGGGCAGGGGGTGCATTTGTGGTTAAATCGAAGATCTCGGTTCAGACTAGCCTGAACAGTCTTGTTGCCCCGGAAGTCTCCGTTCTGACATGCCAGGAGAAGTTGCTCAGCTAGCTTCTCTCCCATCCTAAGCAGGTGTTTGAAATCGGTCGAAGAGCCTTCTACCTTCTTAGATATGTTTCTTAGCGTCTGAAGAATCTGAGTGCCCCGTGCCTTTCGTTCCGACACTTGTTTTGTTGTCATAATACCAATAAGGCTCCAAAGTGCTTGTCGAGGGTGAGCTTCGACGACCTTGACAATGATGTGTGTCAACCGGTCAAAAACATTTGGATTGGGATGAGCAATACGGGCAACGATCTGTGGCAAAGCTGTATAGAAGATATATGCTGGCAACCTGTGAATGTATTTGTCGAGGAAGGAATGCAGCAGATTGAGTTGTTCGACACGCCTTCGATGAAGCTCACGAGAAAGTGAGGCTTTGCCTTCCGGTGCCCTGTCCACTTGCGCTCCAAGATCAAGCCACAGAGTCAAGATTCTGGGAAGAGTTTGATAAAGATATTTGGTACCCGAGTTCAGCGAACGCACATAGTTCTCGATGATAAGCCTAGCAATCTCGCCGGTGATATAATTGTCGCTCTGATCATCGGCTTTAAGGGGCTTTTCGGCTTCGAGAATTTTTTTGTAGTGCCGACCAAGGTAATAATGCCCCTTCTCCCAAGTTGAGAAGGTTTTAGGTGGCTGCTGATATTTTTCCCGCAAGGCACCCGCATGCGTCTGTCCAGCGCTATCAAGCCATTTAGCGAGGAGCAACTGTGCCCGGGCTGTCAAGAGCTTCTGTTGTGGGCTCAATTTGCTTGTATTTGTGCTGGTCGCCGTACCCGTTTGGGTCATGAATTTGTTGCTCTTGATTGCTCCTTGCAGGACTTGAATTGCCTTCCGGTGTTGGTCTTCTCTCCAAAGAAGTTTGGCATTTTCAATGGTGGCCGCGTCATCGCCTAGCCTTGAGGCGTGTAAAACAGCATTGAAAGACTGATGCAGCAAGTTCGACTTTCGTGCAAGTCGTGCACTCGACAGCCACAGCCCAGAAATGTCCTGATCAGTGAATATAGGCCTGCGTTGTCAGTACAAATGTCTGTCAATGATCCGTATACAATTTTGCTTACCTGCTTAACTCCATGGCGGCACGGCGAATACCAAGGAGATATTGTTTGTCGTTCATGTAAGCCCCTATGACTTCAAGCCTTCTGTCTAGCAGGGCACCGGTCCTTTGTCGGGCGACTTCGTCGCCTGTCTTTGTGTCTATGATAATCTCCAAGTCTGTAAGAACATGTGACTTGAGAAGGAGATCATGGCAAGCTTGAAGCGATGACGTGGATGCGGCATTCATCGACGATGAAATTTTGACCCTTATGTCGTTCATTGTCTTGGACAGCTCCTCGGGCTTGTCTTTGGCCCTCAACTTTTCGAAGAGTGTCGCGATCGACACATTGAAGTCTTCGATGGGATCGCCACGAAACCTTTTAGTGAACTTGGCGAGGCTCTCCCACCTTCCTGTCGTCCAAGCTGCCTCTACTGCGTAAGGCATGATCTTATTGTCAGTAGATGCATCGGTACGGATACCTTCGATGTGATTTAACAGCGCCTCTGTTCTTCATTAGCTAGTTCTGAGATTAAGTTTAAGGGGTCGCACCGTGCTGGCCAGCCTGCTTCAGGCAATGAAGCAAATCGATCTGTACGTCGGTGTTGGCAGGGTTTTCAGCCAGTTGCATCTCATACCAGTTCTGCACAGCAGTCCACCGGCCTGCCTTACGATGACTCAGAATCTGTTGGTTGATATCAAGGACTTGTAGATGAGCGGAAATTCCATCAAGACCATCGGGTTCATCGACGTTGGCATAGATATCTTGAAGCTTTTGTAAGACTCGGGTACGTTCTCCTGGTTCCCTCTTTCTTTGTTCCATCTTTTGAGCATGTTGTTCCAGATGAAACAGTGCCCGTGCATACTCATTGCAATGGGCAGCTCTTTGTGAAATCAATTCAGCGGGGATCAAATCAAGAGCTTCTTGCACCTGAGCCAGCTTCTCCTTGTCAGTTTCAGTGAGGCGGCCAGCTGTTCGCCTGGTTTGCATCCATCTCATGGTGTAGTCGACAACGCGAAAGACAAGCTAGAAACCGATTAGTATATGCCGAAAGACCAAGGTATATTTGAAACTCACATGGCAGTATCGTTTCATGTCTTCTTTCTCCTGATACGACGCCGTCTCCGCAGGCTGATGCTTTAAAATAGCAAGAAGTTCGCCGAGAACATCGTCTCTTTCTCGTTGGGTGGTTCGAGACCCCAGAAGAGTGTGCAGAACTATATAGGGGAGAATGAATTCTGCGATGGAGAGATCCTTGACACGGATGACACGCGCAAGAGGCTCAAATATTAGGTCGGCAAAGGGCGTCTGCCCCTTACGTAGGAGGTCTAAGACGTAAAATCTTAGCCAATTCGGATAAGGTCTTCCAGGGCGAAAGAGAGGATATTCAATCTCCGTGTGTGGCATCGGAGCAACGACATACCGAGAAGCCAGAAAAGGGGTTGCCACTTCTCGAATAGCTTCTGGCATCGCAAGCCATTTTCGATAGATATCATTGCCACCCACCGTCCCTGAGCCCTGCGTAGTACATGCAGTTTTGATGCCACACCTGCCCAGAAGTTCTTGCATAGCAAAAGACAGAAAACCCTGGAACTTAACATCAGCTGTAGATAAGAAGGCTGGCACAAGGGCCTCTTCCAGAAGAAACAGGGCAAATTCAGTAGTTTCTTCATTGTTTGCAAAGTTGTTCAAGATGACGATAGACCGCTGCTCTCTTACAGTCTCGATCTTGCTGGGGTCCAAACAACCTATCAACCCCATTGCTTCTGTGCATAGTCGCGCTATGTTCCCAGGGAAACCGCTGTACTTGGACGCACAGTCGAGAAGCGACCGCATGAGTGCTACGACGCCAGCATCTGACTGTAGGCCAACATCAGAAGTGTGGAAAGCAGCTTGATTCTCTTGAAGATATGGGATCAATTCTGTCAGTGCTTGAAGAGTGACGCCAGAGTTCTCGTGGCAGATTCTCTCGGCGAAAGCCTCCAAAACCTCATCAACTGCTAGCATTGCGGGTCTATGCTGGTCCAGTTTTGTCTCGATATCTTTTAGTTCTGGAATGTGTCTGAGTGAGGGTAGTTTGACGATATATTTTGCGACCAGGTTCTCAAATTCATCGACCAACGACTTGAGCATTTGCTGGGCAAGAAGAGTTGTTGACTCATTCATGGAGGGCCAGTAACGGGTAACAACAAAAAACGTCGTTTCTAACAACGCCTCGACATCTTCCTCCTCAAGATGGGTGAGCATTGAGGCCCAACACGAAAAGCTGGCTTCCCTCAAAGCATCTTGTGCCAGTGTGGAGAGTAAACACGCAGAAATCTAGTCGTATCCTTAGCAATGTTGCTTAAAGTCAGCTTGATATGCTACCTACCTGTGGTCTGGCGGTGCTTGCATAGCCCCTGGATACTCGTATCATTTCCTCCATAGCTCGAATATAGCGCCGGCGTTCCGGGTCAGGAAGGCTCTGATCATTGATGACGTCGAAGAGACATGCCATAAGACCAAGAAGCGTAGAATGAATAAAACGAGCAGTATGGTCCGATTTCTTAGCTCGAGTCTCCTTCGTTACTGGCATTACCATTTTGGCCATAGTATCCAGTGCTTTGCGGACCTGACAAGGACTAAGCTTACTTCAAAAACGTGTTGAGGATTAACTTACTGGAGCCTTTCTTGATTCATCTGTATCACCGGCTGCTTTCAGTAACTCTATAACAGTGAGCACTGGCTCGACCTGAAGAAGGTTGACAAGGGGCTCAGTCTGAAAATGTGTCGATAGCTCATCGAGGCGCGATTTTGCAAAGCCAGCGATATCCTCAGTATCTTGAATTAAGAGTAGAGCAACGGTGGCGGCAAGATTTGCAGGGTCAATCAATGGTAGCCAAATTTCTGACTCCTGTCGAGCCTCAGCAATCTTTTGGATAACGTCCTTTTGTTTATCCAGGACGAGCCATGGCAGTGCGTGGGTCTGAATTAGAAGCAGTAACTCGTTAACAGACACTTGGAGCAACTCAGCAATATTCCGGCTCATTTGGGGACGTTGTACCATGTCCTTGGTGGCCATATATGCTAAGTTGGGCCAAAAGGGCTCAAAAAGACGACGTGGAGTTACTCGACGGGCATCAGCTAGATTCAAAAGCTCGTTGAAGGCGCAGGCTGACACAATATTGTTACTGCTTCCCAAGTACTCCAAAAGCTTGATGAGAACCAAATTGAGCTCGTGCTCCCATACTACTGTTCCTAGTTGACTCCATGCCATAATAAATGTTTCAGTCAAATTAGATTGGTTCTTGTCCGAGGTTGACTTCAAGAACGCAATTGAATTCTTCCTATTGCGTGAAATCAAGTCCTGACGTTTCATGGGCGAAGTCCCACTTGTTGCATTTGGATGGAAATTGCCGTTTGGAGATGGCGCTTGAACTTGATTCACACGTTGGTTCCTTGTATCATTTGGTTCCGCTGGGCGAGCCGCAAGAACCATGCTTAAAAGGATTGGCTCAGGCCTGGTCAAGGAGAATGTGGCCAAAACCCTTCCCGCAGCTATTCGAAGCTCCCTCACAGAGCTATTCAACGATTGAAGACACCACTGGCCCAACCTGGAGGTTTCCAAATTAAGCAGCTCAGTATCCTCGCAGTGCAGAATCACTCTCCTCAACGCCATCATGGCAGCAACTCTTGGGCGTCTGGATTCGGCAAGGGCAGGGAGCCGGATCAACTTGGTAAAGAGTGATTCCACTCGAGACTTATGAATGATTGCCGAATGCGATGTTGAGCAAGTCGGTAATGTATTGCTTTCACAAACAGAGCAGCGAGGCTCTGCCGTTGTTGTTTCTCCATCATTGACTGACCGGCTTTCACTATCGGCCACACAAGGTATTCGTGAGAGCAAGTCAAGCACAAGGCATTGCCGAGTTTCGTCAATCGTCGGAAAGATATCCCTATGCTAGTAAGCATTTACAAGGCCAAGATAACGAAGCAACTGACAAAACATGATGTTCAAGATTCAAAAAGTCGTCACCGATCTCCCTAGCTCCTAGAGAGTCCGCTATGAAACTCACTAAAGCGGTCACCGGGCTAGAATCTTCCTGTGATACTTTTCGGCGTTTGCAACGGGCTTGCGAGTTTATGTCGGGGGCATCGTATTTCAGCCCTAAAGCCTCGATTATCTCGCGTACTTGAACATTCTCAAAATTTGATGGATGTAAACTTGAGCTAAGAAGCTTCGGTTCAGAAATGAAATTGGTTTGTCTTAAAGTCTGTATCACTCTCTTTTGGATCATCAGCGGTTGTTGGAAGCAGTTGCGAATGTTATAACATACCCAAATATCTGTTCCTTCAGGCAGAGAGGTGTAAAACATTGAAGATTCATCTATAAGGCTGGAGATTGCCAACCGGCCTATCGACCTGTCATTAACGGATGCCTCTGTGATTATAGCCAAAGCCACGCAATATGTGCGCCGAGTTTCTTCGTCAACCAAGTCTGGCATGGGCAACGGATTCAGCCTCGTTGCTATCTCGCCACAAAGCAATACCATGAGAGTTACGGCCTTCTTGTGAATTGAAGCGCTGATGCCTTTCTTTCTTGACAAGGCTCGCTCAATATGTTGAGTCACCTGGAGAACATGTAGTGAAGAAGCTGGAAATGCATCGCCGTAACGAGTTTGTACAACTCGTATGTCCCCTAGGGCATCAATCAGCCATACTGCAGTCTCTGAAAAGGAGATAACGGTCCCAAAAGCCTCATCCGTAGATAGAAGCGGATAGGCCATTGCGTTGCACAAGCTAACTAGTTGCTGTAGAGCCTGTGGCATTCGGTCAACAGAATACGTGAGCTGGGTGGTCAAGGGCGAATTTTTGTCCACGTATCGACCAAGAGCGAGCTGAGGAGGCAGGGAAAGTCCTTTGAAGCTTTCTTCCATGGACGGTACCACCAAGGGGTCTTGAAGTCGTTGAATAATATCTACCGATTGCCTGTGAGCTCTGCATTGCCAAAGTTGAGAGCATTACTTACGAGAGGCGATGGTCCGCAAGTAGAATAAAATTTCATGAGACATGTCCCATAAAGTCCAGTTTTGTGCTATTATCAACATCGTGTATTGGATGAAGCCTTCGATGGCCTCTGTGAGTTCAAGGCACTGAGAATGACCAAGAAGTCTAAGCAGTTGAGGGAGAAGCCAAACCCATAATGGTTCTTGTCCTCGGAACATATACTCTTGGCCGCTCACTCTGTGTCTGAGAACTGCCGGAGTTTCTTTAACAGAGAACCTGAGAAAATTGATTGCCTTTAGGCCTTCTGTCCGCACTTGTGCCCGGTCAAGGAAAGGATCATCCAATCGAATACCTTCGAGAACGGCCCTCGAATAAACATAGATAAGCATGTGGTTATGCTCGACTCGGTCTTCCGGCGTTTTAAGAAGCATAGGGTCATCTTTAACGCGTTGTATAATAGCAAAAAAGCCTTTGAGTTCACTGTTCTCATCGGATTTGGAGGATTTGGTGGATGCTGAAATGTTCTCCACAAGCTGTGCAGCTAAGGTTGATGGAGGAGGGCCGGCGGTAAATTCACCAGCCGGTTGCCCATATTCAGGCATGGCCACCATGTGATGTAAATTGCCCGCCATGATACATAGAGCATCGTGGTGTTTGATTGCTTTGACGTTGCACCGATTACCTGGCAGCCTGGGTAGGTGGGTATGGAGATAAGGTATTTAAGATTAAGTGAGAGGACGCGACTACCTAGGTAGGTAACTTAAGGGTGGAGCGACGCGAAGTCATGTGACCAAAGTGCAACCACCTTCTACCTTAACCATACTTAGTAGACAGCTTTCTCTTTACGGAGTAGATTACAACAAAAAGTACTTGTACTCCGTACAGAACGTCCAATCCGATGCAGACTGGTTATGGTATCGCTATGTAATCTCACCTAGCCCTCTACTCCCGGTCGTCTGACGCCTGACATTTGGTTGTTGATCGAGCTCAACGTTCGTAACGCACACTGATCATATCATGTGTTATCCCTGCACAGCGTGGCTTAGTATTTGGAACGTTCGAAACAATTGGGGTTTTTTTACCTCCAAGTTTGACTGTGTATGTGATTTCTGCCGATCCGTACACAGCTTCTATCGCCCCCTTTAAACAATAGTACCGATGCCATCCCATACGTCTGATCTTTGCCGTCCGTTTGACTGCTTCGGGGATCTTTCTCAAGTCAAGTGAGAGCGTTCCAATATGCTGAGTAGTTTCATCGAGATGGACTGGGGCTTTGCTGTCATTGTTGTTGCTATAGATGTCGATCTCGGTTTGTGGCACATGGCCGAGCATTACGGGGAGATCACATTGATATTCTATCCGCGATGGTTTACCTTCCGGATAAGACTCACCCTGCTAAAGTCAGTGCCGATCAACATGAAGCATGGAGTGAATGCGAAATACTTTCTGGATAAACCAACACATTTCTGAAACGACTGTTTCTTGTTCCTTTTCAGACCAGAACCTACAACTCGTCAGCAACAGCAATCCTGAAGAAAAGAGATACTTACGCTTCTTTTGGGTTGTGTTTCATCATGTCGTATTTTGTCATCAAGCATGTCCCGTATGATCTCCTTGCAATTCGAGATGCGACTTCCACTCGAGTTCCTGCAGGCTGGTATCGACTGAGTCCATGCATTGCTGCACCTTTTACCACCGCTGTCCAGCCGCTTTCTGGTTGAAGAACGTCCGTACGACTTGAAATAGCATCACGTACGCGGGACTTCAGATATCGACTCTGGCCGAATCCTCCAACCATAATCACAGCAGCAACACCGTCTCCCGCCATCTTGATCTGCTCTTTGATAAGACATACGACATCCTTCATGATAGGCTCAAAGATTTTGGTCTTCATATCGTCTTGAGTCATTGTGTATCGGTTTCGTCGCAGACCAAGACTGGGGTCGACTTTTAAAGTCAAAGGTTCACCTTTCGGGGTAAAGGTCTTTTTGAACTGTACTATTCTGAGCGAACTGTCTTGAAAGGCCTCGAAAACGCTTACCGACTCAAACTCATTCAAAGCTGTTACGAGCCTCTCGTCAGTCCAGTACTTGTCCCCATGAGTTTGTTTCAGATGTCGACGAAAGCGCATATTCAGCATCGAAGAGCCACATTTCCCGCCTGTGCCCTCGGTGACCTCTTTTACTTCAACTCTGCCTATTTTTGTTACTTGATAAGAGATCAAGTCAACGGTACCGCCGCCTGCATCACAAACAACAAACTTTCGACCTACTTGTAATGTTGAAGGGCTGAGGGTCTTAAGGGTATATAATGCGGCTGCTTCCTGTGCATGTGTTAGCACCATAACTTCTTTAGCCCTCAATATTTCGATATACCGGTTCTGAGATGAGCTGAATTCTCTGGTTACCACAAAACCCTGCCATGGCTGCGGCCTGCTCTGTCGATTGCTTTGCCTTGGGTGACCAGATGGCAGGGACTGTCACAACGAAGTCCATCGGCGTCGATTTTACCACGCTTGGCGACAGCCTCTTCTCAAGAAGACTGACAAAGTGTGCGTGGAGGCACGACAAGTAGACCTTAGTCAAGTCTTTTGCTGATTCTCCATCCTTGGTAATTTGGGCTGGATCATCTAGCTTCCTACAAGAAATTTTGGTTAAACAGGGCAGTCGACGTGAAGACATAGCAAGACAAACAGCTTGAAGTATTTAATTCTTTTCGCGGATTCGGGGATTTGAAAGCCCCACTGCCATCCAGTTGCGACCTTCCTGAGCTCAGTAGGCACTTTTGGACTGCTCTTCGACGAGCCGGCTGAGGGCCATTCTGTCAAAACATGTTGAACATCAGGCTATTCGCGTTAGCGGGCTCATCTTGGAGAGCAGGTTGGGTCAACGCTTACCCGAGTTGTATCGGCCCAGGCGACACCTGAGTATGTCGTTCCAAAATCTATGGATACAACGATTCTGCGATTGCTCATGACCAAGTGTGCTCGCTAGAGGCTTGCTATGCTTGTTTCATTGCTATGTGAACTATTTGTGGTGGGACAGCCAGGTATGATCTTGTGATGTATGAGGTATGGAACTCTTCTGTCCAAAAGCTCATTCGTGAAGCAGCGACTTGCCCCAGATTTCACTCATGTCAACCCCCAATTGGTTGCAACAGAAATCAGTAGGGTATCGGAACATTCTGCACCCTGTTCTGCGACTTTGGGCGTGGTCAGCCATTCATTGTGTTTCTTTCGGGCCTCATTGTTATGTGGGACTGGGGTTCTTTGGGCCTCGTTCATCCCTCACCGATCAGTTATGGAGCAATGACCACCACTTTGACCATCAACTTCGGCCTCATCCAGGGCTTCAAATCGAGTGGATGGATGTGTTTTGGGTACTGCGGACTTCGCCCTGAAGACAAATTCGGCACAACTACAACTCACTACGACCCTGGTAGATCCAGGTAGTGGAGCATAAGTGGCGGCCCGGCCGCCCAAGACGAGACCGACATTTGATGTCACACAGCTTCAGGAGTCCCAAGTGCATTAGGTACCCATCATCTGGCGCCTAATCGAAACGATTCTGGCGTCCAACCGCAATTTAAGGCTGCGAGTGAGTTCTTTTTTATGTAACCTCGACATCCATTGGCCACACACGCTGTAGAATGACCCAGCCGTGTCATCCGTGGCTCTGGTGCACCTTACCAGGCTGACAGACTCAACCTACCAGGCTCTCGGGTCAATCTCTGGCGCTTAACGAGTTGTAGAAGTTGCACTGGCAGACAGATTTTTTTCTCTCATTGCGTAGTTACCTGTTACAGCTCTAAACGCAGCGGTTCATCGCCATGGGCCCGGAGACCGAAGCGATTGCTCGCCATGAGAGCAATAATAGACAAGCAGAAGATACTACGACGAAACAAGGATCTTCACACACTCCTGCACTTCAAGACAGATTGGCTAGCGAGACCCATTTGCGCCGCTTCACCGAGAATGTTTTGGACTCGCGGCAGCAAGAAATCGAGAATCGGGAAACAGAAAAGGGCAAGCTTGCGGTCCAGGTGGAATCCCTCAGGAGACAGCTTGCTAGCACGCAACGGCAACTTGCAGAAGCTCAGGATCAGATCTTTCGACTCCAGCCTAGGAGAAGGGACATTACAGAAACAGAGGCGAGGGAAGCCTACAAGACCTTAGTTGGGAATGTTCAGCGATGGGTTGAGAACCGTGCGGCATATGGAATTGAGGATTTAGAAATCGGTCGTCTCAATGCCAGGGCAGCTTCCCCCGAAGGGTTGCGACTCGTTACTCTTCTCAGGGAACAGTCAAGACGATGCTTGAGTGTTGCCCAATCGGACGAGTTTCACATCACTGGGGTCATCATGAACTATCTTCACCTTACCTTATTCTCCAAATCATTTTATTGTCCCCTCGATGATGCAGAAGATGACGGAACATCGAGATGGATCGACGAGCTCGAGATTACTATGTCCCGGCTACCAAGAGGTTTGTGCCCCCCTAAGGGCTCACCGTGTATACCAAGTTGCTAACATATGTCTCAAGATATTGCCCATTGCAGGGAGTGGAGAAGTGAGACTCTGAATGCGTTGACACACCAATCAGTCTTCAGAACTCGGCGGCAAAGATTTGTCAATTTTGTTGTTGACGATCTGACTACTTTACTCTCAATTATTGCCCCTAAAACTCCTCTTGCTGAACTTCATAGTTCTGTTCACCGAAGCATCGTAGAACCTGCTACAGACCTTGTTCATCAACTCCACCTGGCATCCAGTGTGTTTTCATTAAAATGGCCTGCTCGTACGGCTGCAACAAGACTAGAGGTTTACCAATGTCTGAACCTTGCGAACGGGGGAGCAATGCTTGACTTGAGTGGTACCAAGCCGGCTTCCCCAGCGCGGCGCGGCGTCATATATCTATTTGATATAGCTCCTGGCCTATTTGTCGAAAGAATCGAAGGCGGTAGGAAGCTTGGGCTCAAAGCAATCGCTAAGCCCACAGTTCTGATTACAAATGCAGGGGGGGATGTGCCCCAGGGTCCAACAATAATGAGATATCTATGGAACAATGCGCCAGTTTCTCAGGGAACTAGCCGAAGCTCATCAAGAGCATCAAGCTCAAGAAGTAAGCACACGCAGTTTCATTATCCTTTCAAGCTCTGACAAGTTTCAGGGCCAGCTGGATCTGTAATATCTACATCAAGCAGGCAAAGATATTAGTCTTTGCAGTACGAAATCCTGTGCTTATTGAGCGCGGAAGTCAGCAAACAGACACAGCAACACGGACAAGATGGGGAATATAACTAGAAGAGAAATAAAACGCACGGGTACACCATTTATTGTATAGGGGATATCGTATTTGCGTATTTGAAGGAAATTGGGCTAGAATTGCTTTTATCGATACCAGTAACCACCATAACCTTGCTGAGTAACTATGACAGGTATACTGCGCACTCGACGAGTTGGTCGAGGAGGCAGAGGGGGCGGCTGCGGCGCGCCAACTTCTGATGCAGGCCGCCGCCGACCCGCAACAGGAACCTGGAGGGCGTTTCCGGTGTAGTGTGGCGCGAGAGGTCTTGGTGGAAGCGGTGGTGCTGATGCTACATGAGAGCGTGGCTGTGAAGATCCCCTGAGCCGCTCAGGGACATTTGATACGGCGCTCCTGGTCAACCGTTGACCTTGAACCACCTGAGGCTGGTTCTGTATGGGCCTTTGGCCGGTTGTCTTGTTGGGCGATGATTCTCTCCCTCTGAGGGGAGTTGTTCGTTTTATCTCGCGAGTGGGTTGCTTCACCTTCTTTGCAGGGCTTGGAACCTTTCTTACAACTTTCGGCTTCGGCGGTGTTGTGCTTTGTGTGACTCCAGTTGTTTCTCTTGTCCCTGAGTTCTGACCAGTTGGTGCTGGGATGAAGGGCCGGACACAGTTGCTTATATAGTCGTTGGTAACTCCTAAAGATCTGGCATCAACGATGCCTGAGTTGATCCTGTTGACATACTCCTCCTTTGGCTCGCTGTCGACGATATACCTTGGACTAATATATACCAAGATGTTCTGTTCCAAATGCGGTTTGTGGTTTATAGCCTTCCTCTGTCCCTCCCCTTGTGCAAGGAGGCGTGCGTGGTCTGGACCGCCATTGTTAACAATCCAAGACACAGGTCGGCGGTATAAGGCGGCTTCGGCACGCCGTAGCGTGACAGTCATGTATTGCTTTTGATATGCGTCCTTGGAAACGCCCTCATTGATATCAAGACGAGCCTCGTCGCGGGCGTTGATTTCATAAACGAGACCTTCAACCCAATGGCCTTGAGCCTCAATAACATTGGCATATCCACGCTCGTTGATCTGCCAACGATGATCTGCCAGCTTGCCAGAGCCGATGAATTTGCTTCCGGGGCATCTTCTTTTCATCTGCTGTAGATGGAGATTGCTACCGTACGCAAAGTAGTATTTGGTGATCGGCTGTCCGGTGTCGGCATGAGTTTCATCTGCAGGTACGTTCATGTTGAAGATCCTTCGGAAGCAGCAAGCTCCGTGTATCCGATGATGAGGTGCAGGAAGAAAAGTATGTGTTGGGTTATGTTTCGTTATGGTAGGAGAATGTGATAGTGAGCTAACGACGATTAAGATGTGATGGGAATCGGCTCCCTCACATGAGAAAAAACAATAGTGATCAAACAAACAGTGACCACGTCGACTCTACTAAAGCATAAACTGACTTACGTACGTACAGTAGCTGGTTCAGCGCCAGCAGCGCTCAATAGGCGGAGTGGACCGGCCGGTGCAAGTCACCGACAAGGTCTTGTTGTCACATTGGGCAGCAAGTGAGTCAGATTTTTACATTAAGAGACGACAACTCATGGCCAATTACTGCAGTCCACGTTAAGAAGGCTCGCTAAGCACCTAATAACCGAATTTTCCAGGGTAGACGCGGTTGCATTTTCATGAATACCGACTGTCTGGGCCATTGCAATGATAGGCAAAAACAGGCGTTGGCTGATAGCCTCAGAATATTCAGACGCTGCGAGACGGCCCAGCCCGCCTCCATTTCCTTGCTAGGCTCCGTACCCCGGTCTCTCGGCAGGTTTCCCCGGAGCCCCGGCGAGATCCACAGCTACAGCTTCCGCCAAACCATGCATCCGCACCGCCATTCGAGGCCAGAAAGGTTTTTGCTGTACTTAACATGACGGCGAGGCGGCACTTTTTGAGATGTGAAGGTGACAGCTCATGTCAGGCGAGCGACCGTGCTACCGTTTGAAAGCTGAGAGCCAATAACTGATAATCTTTAGTTAGGCAAACAGCCATATTCAAACATTTTGAGCAAGGCACAAGCGCATCAGAAAACTGAATATCAGCTTAATGTGATACGGCACCCTCACTGGAACAAGGAGGTAATCGTACAAAAACCAAGGAGGTTATCTTTTACATACATCTGCATGGCCAAATCCGCCAACTTCAACCCAAAACCAACAAGCTCGACCATCTTTTCTTTTTCGAGTCCCAATCTTTGCATTATCTCTTGTCGATCATGACGGTGTCCAAGCTCAGGCATTACAATTTTGGCGTCGAGATTGAGGCTGTGGTGAAGCCTTATGGTGGTGCTGATAGTTTTACCAACGTCGACTGGTACCGACAACTGGCCCAGAAACTACGAAATCGCAACATCGAAGCTGTACACGATGACTGTTCCAAGTACAGCAAACATCCAGAGTACTATGGTGGCAAGTGGTTTGTCACTAGAGATGGATCTCTAAAAAGAGAACGCCCTATGGGTATGTGGTTTTCTGCATCGTGAAACGGCGGACCTTTTGGGTTGTCCACTAACAGGGGATCCTAGTCTGCATGGAAGTCGTCTCTCCTCGTCTAGACACCAAACAACATGTCAGTGGTATACTTGGCGACTTCTGGGAAGCCATGCGTGTACACTTCAGCCCCCAGCGCGATATCTCCTGTGGCGGTCACGTCCACGTCACTCCAGTTTCCGGCCAAAACAAATTCTCTTTACGTGGTCTCAAGAAGATTGCTTTTGCATCAGTTGTCTATGAAGAGTTTGTCGCAGCCGTGCTGCCCAAAGCTCGTCGCGAAAACCAGTACTGCCGACCTAATAGTCAAAGCATGGGTTCTGGGCTGCGCGAAATGCTGATACGATTTGGCAAGAGCAAAAGCTCACTGCTCCAAGTAGCAGCAGAGATCAAATCGATTACATCCGAAATGGATTTGTGTTATTATATGCAAGGGAACCGGTACGTGCTATGGAACTTTCAGAACATCTTCCCGAACCCAAAAACCGGGAAATGTACCGGCACGGTGGAATTCCGGGGCGGCAACCAATTCTTGAGTACTAAAGGAACACTTGCCTGGGTGGCATTCGTAATGGGATTCATCACGTTGGCTCTAGAGGAAGTAAGTCTCATGCAAGAGCTTCTTAAACGGAATTGCCTTTTAACAGAGTCATTCAGGATCTTCTCAACAAGCTGACTGCATATACTTCGCTCGACGATCCAAAGTTCCAGGCACGCCTCGAGGACTGGTGGAAACGGATTCGCCAAGCGGCTAAGCTATCAAAACTCTCTCGATATTTGCCCTTAGAGTATACGAAGATGCACACAAGATGATGATATGACATGAATTTCTTTATGCCGAATACGACGACAGACTCGCCTCATACCCATCCGGTTAAAGGCAAATGTTCTTTGGTATTTTATGACATTTTATTCTCAGGATCCAGGATACTTTATGGTTCAGAGTAACGGAGTTGTTGGTGTTTGTGCGTGGGCATGGGTTCGGACGACAGATCAGCCTTCATCAGATAGGATAGGGGAAACAGGCTCGAGAACCATGAGCATGGACTGGAGTACTAGATGATAGAGGGATCAGGTCGCATTTCTACTTGATAGATAGCGTAGCATTCATTGTTTCCTTCAGATAGCGCCAAATTCATTATATCATGGTATCCAATATCAATCACGAGTCTGCTTCCTTTATTTCACCCTCTTCAAATAGCACAAGTACTGTACCAGCTTTGCAAATATCCTGCAAAATGTCAGATAAAGTAATAACGATGTGCCACTGGAACTTACCCCTTCTTTGTGTGCAAGCTTCTTGATCACGCCATCCTGTGGCGATCGAATAATTGTCTCCATCTTCATTGACTCAATTCTGCAGGTCCTGTCAGTCTATTTCAAACGAATCAGAAATCCCACACTTACACTACAAGCGGTGCCCCTTTTTTCACAGTCTGACCCTCCACTGCCTCATTCTTCAAGATCTTGCAGGGCATTGGTGCCGCAACTGAAGCACTAGACTCCTTGAGCCCAAGAGCCTTTTCGTACCATTTGGGTGGCAGAAGGACAAGATCTGTCTTTATGCCGTGCTGAAAGACGGTAACCTTCGTGTCATTGTCTGTGTGCTGGGGAACCACGGAGGATTGGATTCGTTCGAGAGGGAAGTATGACTCGAGTTTCATAACCTCGCCCTCACACTCTGGCTGGCAGGCAATATTTGTGAACACCTGTGGTGTCTCATCACCCTTTCGGAGGACAGCAACGTTATATATATGATGGCCTGTCTGTGTCACGCTGGCCTCAACGACCTCGCCATCTTCTTGGCTATATCCATCAAGGATCTTGAAGGTCAGCTTTCGTTCTCCTATGGTGTTGGTCTCGCCAAAGCCAAGTGTCAGGCCGTGGGGTCCAGAGTTTTGAAGTTCAAAGCTGATCACACCGAGGGCTGCTTGTGCGACTACCTCGTTCTTAATGTATCGAGGCTGGAAGAGTTCCTCTCGCCACTTGTCAATGAAACCCGTCTCAACATCTCCGGCCACAAAGGCATCTGTCTCGCAAAGTCGCTTGAGAAATTCGATATTTGTTGCAACACCAACAATTTCATATGATCGCAAAACGCTCTCTAATTTGGCAATAGCGCGTTCTCTCGTATCTCCTCGTACGATAAGCTTGGCGATCATACCATCGTAGGCTTCAGAAATGGTGTTTCCAGAACGAAACCCCCAATCCAAGCGAACATCCTCATTCTGTAATTCGGTAGGAAGATAAGCTCTGACTAGCTTGCCTGAGTCAGGAATGAAGCCCTTCTCAGGGTTTTCGGCATAAATTCGTGCTTCAATGGCAGCTCCTCTCTGATTCATCTGGGCCTCTACCTCGTCCTGAGAAAGGGGGAGTTTCTCGCCTGCAGCGACCCGGAACTGCCATTCTACCAAATCCAGACCAGTCACCATCTCCGTAACGGGATGCTCGACTTGGAGTCTGGTGTTCATTTCCATGAAGTAAAATTTGTTAGTATCCTTATCGAGGATAAACTCAACAGTACCAGCGCCGACATAGCCAACTGCTGACGCCGCTTTTCGGGCCTTGTCCCAAAGATCGTGTCGGGTTGCCAGATCTAGATCAGGGGCTGGTGATTCCTCAAGAATCTTCTGATGGCGACGTTGGACACTGCAATCTCGCTCACCTAGGGCAACGGTATTGCCCCATTTGTCGGCAAAGACTTGTACCTCAACATGTCTTGGGCGAACGATATACTTCTCCACCAGCATCACCTCGCCTCCTTCGCCAAACGATGCCTTGGCCTCGGCGCGTGCACTCCTGAGCTGCGTCAAGAATTCCTCTTCAGTCAAAACGATTCGCATTCCCTTGCCTCCACCGCCTCGTACGCTCTTGAGAAGCACGGGGAATGTAATCTTCTTGGCATGTTCGAGGAGTTCTTGCTCGCCCTGGTCTGCTCCATGATATCCAGGAACGCAGGGAACGTTGGCAGCTGTCATAATCTCTTTACTGCGAGCCTTGTGGCCCATATCGGCCATGGCAGTAGCTGGTGGTCCGACGAACACAATGCCCTCTTCCTCGCAGCGCTCTGCGAACCTGGAGTTCTCGGACAAGAAGCCATAGCCTGGATGGAGTGCCTGGATGCCATTTTGCTTCGCTAGAGCGATGATTTTCTCACCGTCAAGGTAAGCATTTGCAGGACCGAGCGCTAAAGATTGAAATCCTGAAGAAGCATGCCACGAGCCAGCATCGACGTCAGTGTAAACGGTGGTAGCCCGAATTCCAAGGCGCTCAGCGGTCCGGTTGATACGAATAGCAATCTCACCACGGTTGGCGATAAGGACCGAATTGATGGGCGTGTGCTTTGGCGTAGACGAAGAAGAGGTTATTGAAGAAGTGGAAGCGCTTATGGGTGTGGTTGTGGAGAGAAACCGAGGGAGAGGTTTCAAAGGAAGACGACGGTTTGCTCGAAGTGTAGAACGCATAATAGGCGATTGGATTGAAAGAGCGCCCAATGTGAAGTCAAAAAGCAGTATGCAGCTTGACAAATGAATCAGTGACATAAATAAGAAGGGAAACCCTTCGTAAGTCTCCGTCTCGGGTGATGAGCCGTCTCTAATGCCGTGAATGTGCTATGCCGTCGGCTTTGAAGGTTCAAGTCGGCAAGGGCGAACGTGACCGTGAGGAACCGCAAGTAACCGGTACCTAGGTACCTTCCCCAGACGGCAATTTCAAAGCTTCAGGATGGTTAGTCCCACTTAACTCTGGGGAAAGTGCACTCAGGATTCTTACGTCATCTGCTGTCGATCTGAATGACTAAGCTGGAGAGTGCATCATTGAGGTGCTTGTATTCGCGGCACGTACCTAGCTGGTTGACAAAGCCAACCTTGGGTGTCAAACATCATCGATCATCAATCAGACATAACGGCATGGACCAAATACCACTTAACTCTGAAGCCTCCCAGGGCGATACTCATAAACAGACAACATCAACACTTCCCCCGGACGTCGTTCAATGCCTAGACAATGCTCGTTTTGTACGCTCAACCCCTCCCCCGCACCATTGACACCTCATCCAACGCAAAGCGATTATTCCAGATCGGTCACTTACAATTGATATAGCTTCACTTGGCAACATGCACAGATAACGTGCCGCATGTCTCTCTAATGAACTACACCTATCTTCCCTCGTCGCCTTACTCCAGCTACCCCGTCATCATCATGACAACGAACCCAGCATCTCGGAAGACTACCAACCTGGTTGCCAATCCCAATGTGTCACTTCTTGTCCACGATTGTAAGTCTTACCACACTCTCTAGGGTTGGTGTACCATGTTAATATTGACCATGATTGCAGGGGTTTCTCATCGACCACCCACTCACGGTCGGCGACCCTCTGGCGGCTCTCCTAGTCCCGAGCACCGCTCAAGCCTCGCCTCACTTCTCTTAAACCTCAATACCTCAGCACTCTCTAGCATCAGCGCGACCATAGGAGGCGCCGCTCGTCTAGTGCCCAGCGGAACCGAAGAAGAAAAATACTATCGTGAGCAACATCTTGAGAACAATACTTTCGACGAGTCCGCGACCCAGTCGTTCCAGCGCGACAATGGGCCTGTTGAGGACGGCGGCCGCAACTGCTTTGTAGCTGGTGAGGAAGTCAGGGTCGTGTCTGTTGACATCAAAGATGTGCGTATCAGTGACTGGAAGGGCACTGTAAGAGACTGGGAAATCGTCCCAGATGGAAATCTGGTCAATGGAACCCAGTAAATGGAGGTGTTGCAGCTGGCATTTCGTTGGCTAGAACTTAATTATATCTCTTAGCCACAAGTTGCTTTGATGCAGCATACGATGTCTTGTTCGACAACTCGATACAATGCGAAAATTTTCTTTATTTTGACTACTCAAACAGCAGACCAGAGTAGATAAACTCCTATAAACCAGTGCCTATTTTGCAGGACAAAATACTGCAGGCAAAAATACATCTCGATTCATATCGCTCTTTTCTCAAGCTGGGCCTACTCGAACACCAATGTAGTTTTCCCACATTACCAAACAATTCCAACCACCCAACGCCGGTGTAGACAAAGAACCATAGAGACAGATCTAGGAGACTTGAGAACATAACAATTAACGTTAGAGCAATTTTGTTCGCTCTTTCCGATTGGTGCATGAGGACATGCGCATCACCTAGCCCACTCGACAACCTCAAGGGCCATCATTACCAAAATAAGAGTAGATGGGAGAATCCTACATCCGTTAGCGTGATTCGGGCCAGCGTACACCGAGGTCGGGGATCATGACTTACCAGATGACATAGCTCTGGAACAAAATTCTACCCATGGTCTTCTCGAAGACGCTGTTAATTTGGCAAATTTGAGCGAGTTGGAGCGCACTGGGAGCTCCAGTGAGCAAGAAGCAAACGATAACAAAAATGGGATCGTCAAGAATGCTGATAGGCACGTATTTGGCCATGAGCGCAAGCATAGGAGCCATGATGGCCGTTGGAAGTACCATACGGCAGAGCAGCGAGGCAACGAGGAGCTTTGTTCCAATGCGTTCTTCCTCGGGGTCCGAGGCTTCATCTTTAGCCATAGTATTGCGAGCAAGATTGGCGCCAAGAACAACCAATATCAATGGGACTGCAACATCTCCACTAGAGCGAACGGCGTTGGTCACACTGTTCTGAACAAAAGAGCCCTCCTCAAAGAAGAGGCGTTGAAGAGTCGGAATAGAGGCGACGAGGATCGCAATCAGCATAGCCCAGAGAGGAGGATTCATAAACTCCCAGACAAAGCTGTTGAACTTTACAGCCACATGCTTTATGAACTTCAAAGAAGACTTGACAGGAGCGGGACACTTCTGATACCAATTACCGAGAGTTTTGGATGTTGCCTTTCCGAAACGGATAAAAGGCGCTTTGATCGCCGATTTGGCCCGTCCTGCAATGCTGGTTGGCTCTTCTTCATCCTCCAGTGACGGGACACGGGGGAAAGAGTCCATGCTGCCTTGGTTTCCATTGAGAGGAGCAACAAGATTCATTTGTCCTTGGTGGGTTTTTTTCGATGTGTCTTTCTTGGGCATGAAATCGTCGTCGCTAGAAACTGCTAGCGATACACGGGAAGCGTTCGCAACAGGTGTACGGCCAGCAGGATCATAGTTTTGTGAGTCGATGCTATTGCTGTCCCCCTCATCCTCTGTCTCTCCATCAAGACCATCGATCAAGGCCGCAGTCTCGTAATCATCGTGACTCTCATCATCGTGATAACGTTGACCTTCCTCGGCAAGTTCTTCGCGGTATTCAGGATATTTATCCTTAGGGGCAAGGAGAACGTGATAGCCCCAACTCCAACGAACAAGCTGACCAAGCTGCTGAAAGATAAGGAGGTAAAGAATGCCACGCGCGCCAACCTCGTCGTCATTATCTCCGGGAATCTTGTCCCAATGCAAACCTTTCAAGGTTTGAGAGAGCGAGAGGACAAGTGAAATCGGCAACGAATTCGAGTTTCCAAAAACACCCATTGCTGTAACAAAGTTGGATGCTCGCCTGTTGAATCGGAATAATTTTGCGACGACATAGGAAACGACCCATGATACAAATGTTTGGACGACGAAGATGATCGGAATAATAGCGAGATCGGATAGCTTCTCGGCATTCAGCTGAGAGGCGAGCTTCGTAAAGACTATGGTGCCATTGTCAGTACACCAAATACCCACTTGCGAACGAGGACATACTCAGGCATGGCGTGAATAGCATCACATTTAGGTTGGCCAGGAATTTCTGCTTCTCGGCATCAAAGTGGCCAAGTCGCGCGATGATATAGCCGGGCAAACTGACACATACTACTTCGAGGACGGCCTCGAACACGAGAAGGCAGAGATGCCCGATTGAGGGATGCGATTCATGGGTGTTGGCGAATGTTTGTAAGGGCAATTCATATGCATCTTGAGCAAGCTGCGTCAGCCGAAACGACGGGACTGAGAAGGATTTCCAAGAAGCCATTAAATAGCTGCAATGATGCAGGCTGTTGTTGGAGTTTTTTTGGGGTACAAGCCGATCGGCGCGAGTCGAAGTTCTGGGCGCGAGCACACGCGGAGATGAGATTAAAGCTTTGTCTGGTCAATTGAGCGCGTCAAATTCAACCGAAAAACTGAGTTGACGTATGACAAGACAATCCGTTTTATTGCCTCAGTTGATTGTGTTGATGGGTGATAAGGAGAAGAAAGTCAAAAGATAAGTAGCGATGGCGAAAGCAAAGAGAGTACAGCGCGGGTGGGTTCTTTTTTGGGGCGAGGCAGCGGTGCTTTTTGGGAAGTAGAACAAGTTAATGTACTCCGTACAAGACGACGATGCAGGTCCTCAATCAACGATTGATAACCCAAGCTAGATATAAACTATGACAATGAGGTCCATTAAATTGCCTTGTTTAGGCTCCATCTACATCCAGCCATCTTCCACTGGTTACCTCAATCCGGGGCTTCAGCTCCTTGAGGAGTTCATTGTCTCATCACTATTCACCTGCAACACTGTCGCTGGGGCGGTACAAACACCTGCGCCTTCACCTTCGCCTTCGTCCCGAATGAGGTAACCCAACCATTCAGATCCATGCCTAAGGTATTTAGAGAAGAACCTAGCTGGCCATTGAAACCTGCCCATGTGTGCTGTGGCGCCAGGGCCAATATCTCCAACAAGGGTTTAGAATATTACATCCAGCAAGCAACGACGGTGCCACGCGGCATGGGGGGCGTAGCTAGGCCACTTCTTCGTTGATACATTCTTTCTTTGGACTCATTCAGAAACATAATTTGCAGAAAAGTCATAAATAACGCCTCCTTTGTATCATTAAGCAAACGAATCGCAAATGCCCCTGCTGTATGATAGCCAGGAGCGCGAAACAAACAAGAGTAAGCGATTCTCAAAACGCAAATCCCATCGTCAGACGTCTCAAAAATGTTCAAGCCTACCGAGTGGGAAACAATCCCGCTTACAGGGGTTGTTAATAGGAAAGTGATCTTCAGGCGGGCACGACGCACGATGGTATTAAGCGTGGCGCCAATCTTTCGTCATGGTGTTATCGGGCACGTTGTCTATCTCTCCACGCTGAGAGGCTGAGTTAGGGAAGCCTCCGGTCAAGCAAGAAAGGTACAGAGCACAAATTGCAGCCTATCACGTCTCGTTCTTGACATGGATAACAAGGCTGTGCACTGGTGATCATACTGGATTGTTCTTCCACTGATATCAGAGGCGTATCGTGTAAGGTAGATAACGGCCTGAATGGGTCGCACGACGGTCCTCAGAGGTCGAAGCTGCAAGCAATACTGTACGTGTGGAAGGAGTAGATTCAATAATCGTTAAAGACATCAAATGCGTCTGTGTTGTACTATAGGGTTCCTAGGAACTCGTGATAATATTATGCCCTATACCTCGTTATGCCGAAATATTTTCTGAAGGAAGCTGACATATTCAGATCCTCGCAAAAGTAACTAGCTGGTCACTTCAAAAGGCTTAGGTATGAGTATGTTACCGTCACTATTTTTATTTGGGACAGCGTCCCCGCCAGCTAGGTAGTGTTTGGCCGGCGTTCCTGTTTGGATAAGGTACATTGCAGAGTTGCAGTGGTTGATGCAAGCTGCTTTCGGAAGGGTCTGTATCATAAGAGTTTCGGAGATTTGTCCAGGCCGACCCTCTGTCTACGACCCTTCGTTGCAAATTTAGAGATGACCTGCATGGATCGCCAGTGTTTCAAACGCGGCAAAGGGTGAACTGGACACAATCGAGACTCGAAACGTCGCCAAGTTCACCCTTTCCCCAGAATCTTGAAACTGATTCAGGCTTGGCCAGAATGGTCGTCGGCAGTCAATGTAATCCGAGGTCTTGCTCTAAACATCAGGTTCAAACCCGCCTCCAACCTGCTGCAGCTTCTCGAAAAATAGGAATAGATGAACAAAGGTACATAACCGGAGTGTGCTCTTAGCCTCTCCCATCAAGTAATAATAGCTTTCTTGGACAAGAGCCTGTGTCACGTGGAACGCAAGGCTTGGTCTTTGACAGAATATGACGACGAATGCCCGTTTGTCTTCTTGTTTCCCACAATTACCTATTGTCCATGGTATATGCATACTATCGGTGAAGGCTCCTGTTACATGCTTGCGTGGTTGTTAGCTGCTCGGTGAAGGTTCAACCGGCTTGTCTTTTTGTAGTACAGTAGGGCATTCGTATGGGAAGATTTATTTCAATTATATCATCTTGGCGTGACGCTGTGATGAAGTGTTAGTTTCCACCTGCACATAATTATGGAGTAGAGAGGCAGAGGTGAGGCTAGATATTTAGCGATAGTTACCTTATTCGAAGAGGTGGATTAAAAAACATCACCGTCATAAGTTGATTTCATAATTCTATCCACATTTCGGGATCCATTTTCCTGTTCGGATTTTTATGTCGCCCCTAGTCCGGATCCAAGTCCCCACCAAGAACCAAGGCCTGGCATACGGTCAACTTGACATCAACCACGTTAACGTCATCGGTGACAGGTGTCCATCGACGATGGCGTCGCAAATTTCCCAAATCAAGGACGAGCTGTGCCCAAAGACTTGACAGCCATTATTCCTTTTAATAGTGAATATTTCTTCTTCTATGAGAAAATGAAATGTTATCAGGAGCCCAATATTGCAAGTGAAACATAAAATGCTGTCATCATGACGCCGGTAGGCAGGTTTTCTCTACATCTTTTTTTAATCCCATTCTCATTCATGATGAGATCTTAGTACAATTTTTGGGTGACGTTGGCGTAGATTTCCTGTGGCCTGCTTGATGGATCCTTGAATTCCATCCATTGTTATGTTTGTGGTGCTTTCTATCACTATGATCCATCAAATCGGGTCCATGAATGGCTGGGTTAACCCCTGAAGATGGCATTTCAGTGGTTTAGCAGATGATGTTTTTTTTTTTTTTTTTTTTTTTTTTTTTTTTTTTTCTTCCCTTTGATTAGGTTGGTTAAAAATCTTACCAGTGTGTGATCCTTAACCCACTTTTTTTTGGGCCTCATACCGAGACTGAAGGTTTCGTGGTCCCCCTGGAGACTGGGTCGACTTNNTTTTTTTTTTTTTTTTTCATCGCCCGTAGCCAGACAGCTCTGTGCTGTGCCACATTCTACCTACTATACCTACCTAACCTAGGTATCTCCTGTACCTAATTGCTTGTTCAAACCACACCACAGACAGACGTTCCATCCAATAACCAACATCTTTCAGCCTCCTCTTGTTTTGTTCTCTTCCTCTGTCACTACTATCTACTTGTGCTTATTAAGCTCTTGTCTCGTGCTCTTGCAGACCTTACCTGTTGATTTACACAATCAATTGGGACTTTGTCTCCATCCTCTTGTTACTCTTGTGTTCACCTGCCAGAGCCTTTGACCCCGCATTCAACCATTCATCACATTTGCTATCATAAGTACATATGGAATCAACTCAACAACTGAAACAATTCATCACGTTTTTCTTGATCTCAGCCAAAAGCTTCTCAGGTACGTAGGCAGTCCCGTGAGCATGCTAAAAAGGTGCTACGTACCCGCCTCTCCATCCAATGTTAAGAAGCAACTTACTCTAACGTCAACTTTTGTCTCAGTTGCCGGTTGAACCTCCAAGTGTATGTATAAGGCCTGTGAGCCTTCAGATTCACCCTTGCCGTTCGGCGAACCTTGGTTTAAGTCAAGACACCAAGGTGTTTGTGCGTGAAGCTCAGTCATATTGCGCTTCCCTCCAGCTCGCTCACACACGGCCGCCTCATATCGTCCGTATCAGACAACCCAGAACAACGCCCTTTTCGAGTCGCCAATCCCGATATCAACGTTTCGAGAACGTGCGTCTCTTTTGACTCATTCATTGCCCCCAGGCTTCTGTAGCCTTCCTTCCCAACTACGAGGGGGCCCTAGTCGTTGAGCCGTACTAGAGTGCTAAAAGTCTAGACCGCCCGCTACTTGACTCCATTTAGCTCCGAAAGAATCGCACCACCTGCTTCCCCTCCATCGCTCCTTCTTGTACTGTACCCATCTAATCGATCGCGTCCCGTCTCCCGATCGATAGCTCCCCGCGGTCTTGTCAGGATATTCGTCGTTATTTCCACGCCTCCTTGGATTTTCTATCGAACATCTCTTCTCCTCCACAAATTTATGGTCGAATAAGTTCAACGACACAACCTTAATCAGCCTCGTTCTACCTTATTTCTATCAGCGCGCCGCATATCCAATGTCCGCCTCCGATTCGATTCCGGCCACGCCGGAGGACTGGAAGGACTTGTCGACGCCCGCATCTCCAGGCTCTGAAGATTCGTCCGAACCTAGCACCCCGCTCGAATCCCCTGGTCATGATAGCCCCAATGAGCCCCCTCGAAGAGTGCCGTCCTTGCGATCCGTCTCTGATCCTCGCAACATGAACCCGAATTCAACTGCTATGGGTGTTTTAGGGATGGCCCGACGCCCTGCGCAAACATCCTCCAGTTTTGCTGGAAACAGTAGCGCCTCGGTGGAAAATAGTATTATGGCCAAGGCCCGGGCACTACATCAACAACGCATGCAGAAAGGCATGTCCCCCGCGGGCAACCCAGCATCACCTTCAGGGCAGTCGCCAACGGCCAGCGTATCGAACGGCTTCCCTGCCAACTTACGAATGCCTCCCAATATGCAACGACCACATGCTCCACATGTTAATTCAGCTCCTGCCGTGACAAAGCCCTCGCTGAGTGAGAGAAGGTCCAAGATGGGCGGTGGCATGGGAATGAAGCTGTCTGATATGGGTGGACCTAGCCCAGTCACCGCCACGGGTAAGAAACGGGGACCTCCTGGGAAGTTATCTGATATTACAGGCGACGCACCAACCAGTCAACAATCGAACGGAACAGGTAGCCAGGGATCAAAAATGGATGATTTCAAGAAATACATCGACACGGAGAAGGGGTGGGTGACATTTGATGGAGCTGCCACAATTACGCGGACAGGCGTCAATTTTGCGAATGGCCAAACCTTCAGCATATCTCTCGACGAAGTTGAAGTATTGACAGAGCTGGGCAAGGGAAACTACGGAACAGTCTACAAGGTCAAGCATGCTAAGAGAAGAGTTCCTCGGTTTGGGCAAGGCCTCTCAAGAAAGCCCCTACCTGTTCAATATTCGCAATCCGACCCTTCTCCTGTAAGGCCTGCGGAAGACTCCACTGAAGGTCAATCAGATACAAGCGACGGAACCACCGGTACAGTCATGGCAATGAAAGAAATGCGACTGGAACTCGACGATGCCAAGTTCACAACTATCCTAAAAGAGCTTGTCATCTTACACGAGTGTGTTTCGCCCTATATCATCGACTTTTACGGAGCCTTCTTCCAGGAGGGTGCTGTCTACATGTGCATCGAATACATGGATGGCGGTTCCATTGATAAGCTCTATAGTGGTGGAATTCCCGAAAACGTGCTCCGAAAGATCACTTACTCGACAGTGATGGGTCTCAAATCACTTAAAGAGGAGCATAGTATTATTCATCGTGACGTCAAACCAACAAACATCTTGGTTAACACACGAGGCCAAGTCAAGATTTGCGACTTTGGTGTCAGTGGTAATCTAGTAGCCAGTATCGCGCGAACCAACATCGGCTGCCAGAGCTACATGGCTCCAGAACGAATTTCAGGTGGCGGATTCGCACAAGCGGGTAACTCTGATGGATCATACAGTGTCCAGAGCGATGTCTGGAGTCTGGGTCTGACCATCATCGAGTGTGCCAAGGGAGCATATCCTTACCCGCCTGAGGTATCTTCAACTATCTTCAGTCAGTTGAGTGTAAGTTCTACCCCTGTTGTTCCAGGCAATGTCATGGATGCTGATATGATGTAGGCTATTGTCGAGGGCGAACCACCTGCCATGCCTGAGGAAGATTACTCAGACACAGCCAAGGACTTTGTCAAAAGCTGTCTTCACAAAATTCCAATGAAGCGGCCTACCTATGCCATGTTATTGAAGCACCCCTGGCTCGTCGAATTCACAAAGCCCCAAACGATCACTGAAGAAGCGGAGGAGGGTGAGGAAGTTGAGAAGGTTGCGGAGGCTGTCGGGAAAATTGATCTGAACTCTTCAACTGCAGATAATGAAGTAGCAGAGTGGGTGAATGGCGTCTTACAGCGGGAGAAAGATGGCCTGAAGGGGGACGGACCCGCGAGACCAGCACTGCATAACGCGCCGCTCAACAGCGTTAGCCCTATATCAAGCCCGAAGGACGCATGAAAAATTCGAAAGGCTGGGGTAATATAATTCTCCCCCTTTCGAGGCTAAGAGGTGGACATGGCAACCAGCCAACAGAGCAGGTATCTAGTTGGCTACAAAACTGAGGATTTTGCGAAAAATCTGCTCAATCGATGCGATGGCTGCTATCAATGTATCGACTTTTATTACCACGAGGTAACATGACGCAAATTAACAGGACATCAGCATGTGTTACTTGAACCTTTTTGACCGTTTTGTACTCTTTTTTTTTCTTTCCCATTTCTTTTTCTACGAACACTCCTGTACACGTTTTGGGATGGCTTTAGACAATCCGGGATCAGATTTTGGCATTGTTTTATGGAAAAACAAAACTGGGTGGACATCAGGCTTGGACACAAACCAGGACAGCATGATTTGGTTTTAACACATGTACACGAACGAAAGGGCAAGCGATGGAACAAGAAGATGATAAAGAGAGGAGGCTTTGGAGGCGACTTCAGACTTCAATTATTCAGCAAAGGTCAAGAAAGGAAATTTATGCACTTGGAGGGAGGCAATGTCGATATGGTATTTGCTTGACCAAATACGTACTGTGCCTTGTGGATGTACAGTAGCGTTACCGCGTAGCTCATATCTGGGAATGTTGAGCGTGCGCCGCTGAACTGTGGTTTCATCCCAAGCAATCAAATATGAGGCTAATCATATCTGCTATTCAACACAAAACTAACACAAGTCTTCAACAAGCAGGTGGCGGTTAACATGAAATAAAAATTGTCTGCATTCTTGCAATATCATATATTCATAAATACCTAACTATTAAGCAGTTGATGAAAGCAAGCTTTCTCTCAAATCTCGCCCACAACTTTTAACATTTCAACATTACGTTCAGAGCATGTTCATCCTTCCTGCCAAGACATATCATGTATGCAAACCTGCTCGATGCAGGGGGTGAGTGATGGTAGATCAAATATGGACGGACAAAACTATAGTTTCGGAGACGTTTGCAGCGTTAGAACCGTGACGATGCATCGCACTGTTCAGAACGGTGGCAATTGAGTTCATGGGAATCGATATTGGGTTTCGCTGAGTTCCTCACTAACGCCTCGTCAACGAAAGAAAAGAAATTGGTCGCTTAAATGTGGCCTCGTTCAGGCAGCTGCCGGCTTGCAGCTTAGGAATAGTCGTCCTTGACACGGCGTCCCTCGTAACCTCTGCCATGGGTGCTGCGGACGCTACGCCTACGACGCCACGAATGGCCACTGTAGCCTCCGCTGGATGACTTGTCACCGCGCATGCCCAGGCAGAAGAGAATAGTAGCGATGAACAAAGCAGCCCACGAAGCCCATGCAAAACCAAAAGCATAGCGGCCAATAGAGGCCGAGCGGCCATCGCGATGAAAGGCGTTGCGGGCAAGGGCCCAAGCAGCACTAAGCAAAGCTGTTAGCAAACAACTATCGCAGAACACAGGAGCAGGGAACATACGTCATTAATGACATGGCGACAGAGGAGCAGAACAAGGCGAACATAGACATAAAGCCAGAGATTCCAGCGCCGAGACGGCCACAGCAAGCAATGAAGCCGGTGAAAAAAGCGAGAGTCTCGAAGAACAGAGTGATAAGGATGAAGACCCAACCGAACCGCCACAGGAAGAACTGCCTGTTGGAGGTAGTATCTCCAGCACGACCACCAACGAGCGAGCTGGGCGCATTACGTGGGTTCGAATCCCAAGCACGCCCAATAACTGGAGCAGCGCGAGCACCATCGCAGTCATTGTTGCCGGCACCGCAGGTGTAAAAGAAGTTCCATTGTGTGACGTCGCGGGCTCCTGAGATACCGCTCGTGTCGGCGCGGAGAAAATACGTCTTATCGAATGGCGTGGTAGAAGTCAAGCCTGAGAGGATAATGAACCAGAGGAAGAGGAGGGAAACGGCGATAAGGACCAGGCCGGCAAGGCCAAGGGGAGCGTCTATTAGGTGTTAGTTTGCTGTTGGTAAACCATTGCGATGCCATGCGACGCGAACACAAGAAAAAGGGACAATTCCCGTTTCCAGGATTGGGCTTGAATTCAGGGAAAGAACTTACTCTTCGCCATGATTATATCCAGTAGGAAATGTTATAAATCTCCAACCTGAGAGAGATTTAATCACGATCGAAACTCAAGCCGTTGTCGGAAGCACTTCTGCCCAAAAGAACGAGTCGCAAAGGATCAATTTGTGGCGATGGAGTTTGAGAATTGGATGTCGTCACGCCAGGATCACCGCCTGGGGAAAAAGCTGCAGCTAAAAAAGACCGCTAGAAGGATTGTGCGTCTTATCTCGTGTCTCTTGACAAGGGTCCAAGGTCTGTTTATAGTGACCAGGCGATTTTGATTGCTGAATGGCGGTAACGATCTTATAAGAGCAAGAAGAGGGAGCCTGAAGATAAAGGAAATTTGAGCTGAGGAGATTGACGATCCTTTTGAACCTTGTTCAGCTCTTGGAGATTCTTGTTTTTGTTTCTGGAGCCTTTTCCTTAGCGTCTAGGGGGGTGATGTGATGCTCGGGCTACGGACTGGCTTGTCGGTGTGGAGACGAGGAGATGTTTGTCTTAGTCAAATTGCACGACGTTCGTGAGTGTGTTTCTTCCTCCGGTTGAGGAGAAACGTGGGCTTTCCTGGTAAAGACTAACTCGGACGGGTTCACGGAGGAGAAGAGGGAGAACCAGCAAATGAACCAGGAGAGCATACGACTTATTACTTAAGAGCACAACCCAACTCAACTCACCATGACGGCGTTACGTACCCTGTGGGCTACCCCCTGGCATTCATCATTCAGGGCACATTGGACTATGAATCACACTAAAGCCCTCCATCACATCGGGGACATTAAATGCCCAGGCTCGTTCCAGCAGATGATGCCCCTACCGTATTCCAACAGGTCTAGCCTCCAACCCTGAAGCGAAGGGAACCCGCTAGTGTAGCTGGAGAAATGTCCGAGAGCACGGCAGCTCAGTGATGACGACAGTGGACAGCGATGGGAGAAGATGCACCACAACAGCTTGCTCAATAGAGAAAAGTAGTAGCAACCATTCTGTCACTCTTTGAGTTTAGCGCACATCTTCCCTGATGTCATGAGACACAAATGGATGATGCGACAGCGAAGTGATGTACCTAGCTTTTGAGACCGCCAAGTCGCCAAGCTAACAAGATTTAGAGCTTGGTATTCTTTCGCCTGCGTTGTGGATTACAGTAGTATGGGTTGTTGAGACATGGTTCTTCGCTGAGCAAATTGAGTCGTTGATCTATTCATTTCTGTTCCGAAGCTCGGATGAATATGAAAATCCATGTCGCTTCACGGGGCTTCCCAAGCATATTACATTACATACACAGTATCACCCACCTGGCTGATGAGCACTTTAGCTGACGGCTTTCCAGGTATTGTATGAATGAGTCTTAGACTTGAGTTAGTTTCTTAGTTTCAGCTGGCATTGTGCACAAATTATGTCAGTATCCACCTAGTGTTACATATTGCTACTTGACAACTTGTTGTGCGTAGTTGTTTTTGAGACTCATCACTGCTAAGCCACAATTGTGAAGCCCAAACGTTGTGAGGCAACACAAGACTCTTGGTTGAAATCAGAGACTTCACCAATTCTACTGTAATTCAAGTACCCATAAGCTGAGTTTGGGAGAGAATTAGACTCTCGGCGGCCTCCGCTAATCTTCGGCCCTGCTACCGACGTCACCATCACCGGGTTCTCATAGCCCCACGGGATCGTCCAGCAAAAACTCACTTTTCTGTGTGATATTGTGGGTGCATCTTCCAGACTCTTCCGTATGGAGGGTAACCCGTTTGTGATCCTGCCAACGCACGCTTGCAAGCCCACATCGACCCTAGCAGATCGTCTCTTGTAGTTAAACCGCTTTCCAATTCTTTTTGATTGTTTAACAGGGAAGCTGTTTAGTCGCCTCCCCCGAGAAAAATGCCGCCCAGTTTGCGGTTCAAGGCTGCTCCATCCTCCGTCTTTATATCCACTTCGTTCCGCCCCGGAGCCGGGGCAACGGCCGGTCATGTCTCTGTTAACCGACGGTCATCCAATTACACCACTCCAGAGTCACGAATACCCCCCCTAAAGCTCCTCGCTCATGAGCACATCACCGGCCCGGGGCCCGGGGCCTTCGTCCCCTACGATACCGCCAACGCTGGTCAGGAAGAACTTCGCTCTCGGTTTCTCAAGTGGAAGACTCTGACTGAAGAGCAACAGTCCAAGAGCGGCACGCCCCGTCCTCACCTTCTTTCCTTTGAGCCCACACCAACTCTCACACTTGGACGTCGCCAGCGTCCCCTGACTTCTGAGCAAATGTCCCGTTTCAAGTCACCCCTTTTTGTTACCCTTCCTGATCGGCGTGACCCTATCCTTGAGCAGAATTTCATTCCCGAAGTCAGGCAGACGGGCCGTGGTGGGTTGACAACATACCATGGCCCCGGGCAGCTCGTCTTGTGGCCTGTTCTAGACATGCATTCGCCATTACATGCACACTACTCAGTCATGACATATGCAAGTCATCTTGAAGCTACTACGCGTCGTCTACTGGCGGATTTATTTGGTCTGGAAACTTACACAACTCGGGATGAACCTGGAGTTTGGGTGAATACCGCCGCCGGCCAGCCAGAGCGCAAGATAGCGGCCATGGGAGTCCATCATCGGCGGCACGTCACGGCCCTAGGTATCGCTATAAACATCGATGTTCCCGTAGAGGGGCACGAGGATGTTAACCCATGGGCTCGTTTTATTCCATGTGGTCTTGAGGGCAAACTTGTCACCTCTGTAACTGCCGAATTGAGAGAGAAGGGCACTGTTGCGCAGCTACGCGATTGGGATATTACCACAGTGGCGGCCAGGTGGGCAAAAATATTCGGCGAAGGGATAATGGATAACACGAAAAGAGGCGTTGATAGCAATGAACGCTCTGAGTTTCGAAGAGCTGCCATATAAAAATATAAGGCTTATATAGAGTTGGTGGATGTCTGATTAATACTAGCAGAGAAAGATAATTGTTGTATATATATATGAGATAGATATCCTGACCTGATGTGAGACTTCCTTAGTGCAAAAATGCAAAAAGAATATAATTATATGCCCCGTACTGGAATCGAACCAGTGATCTTATCATTACTAGTGATACGCTTTACCACTGAGCCAACGGGGCT
>JAADJG010000850.1:0-15354 GCA_012932025.1 Fusarium austroafricanum | reverse complement strand
TGACTCATGTGCCTTGGAGTGGCCAGGCTGGGCGGGGTTGGGGGGAGTGGGTGTAGTGGTCTCCTTGGCGCTGTTGGACTTGTTAGATGACTCGGGAGTCATGATGGTGGCGCGGTAGGAAAAGATTCGGTGAAAAAAGCTACAGGTATTCAACCTCAAGACGTTCTGAAGAGGTAAAGGACAAAGTGTCACGAGTGTATTCTTGATGTTGATGATGTTGAGTGAAAAAGAAGAGTAGGCCCCGCACGGAGCGAGGAGGAAGAAATAAGTTGTGAAATGCAGTGGCCCCTGACGCGACGTAGTGCGACTGTGACATTGAGTCATCGTGACACTGCTACCACTTGCGACTTGTGGCAGTAGAATGAGTGCGGGCACAGGCAGACCTGTACGCAGTGTTCATCTTGGTTGACGGAATTTTCAGTCGACTTGTTACTGGGTACTCTTGTTCTTTGCTAGAACGGCAATGATGTTCGATATCTTGTATGTAAGGCCTGGGGTCAATATTTATAGTAATAAAAATACGTTTATATCATGCCGAAGAGCAAGTTTCATGTAATGGATATAGATACTTGTACTAAAAACCGTGTTCCGATGCCGTGAGTACTTGGAAACTCTGTCTACTTCGTGCTTCAAAGGCTCCACCAAAGACGGCATGACACCCGACTCAAGATGATTACATAAAGCCTCAAACCACCCTTTCAAGTAAATAAAATATCGCAGTTAGATAAGAAAGAGTCGCTGTTATATAATAATACCAATCTCTTCCCTACCAAACCACATCTCAGTGCGTGAGTATTTGGAACTCCCCCGCTTCCCGATTCAATGACTCCACCAAAGAGAGCAATTTACCCAACCCAAGATCATTACATGAAGTAGTAAGTAGTCAGTTATAATTTTGATAATACTTTCATATCATTCTATGAAGGTTAAAGTACTTGGGTGTATTAAATTTATCCCCCCACAAGCCCATTGTAGCGCCTATGTAGGTATAACATTCCCTGCAACTTCAGTCTCACGACTTCGCCAAGTTCCCTCCCGCGGTCAAATTACCACATAAGCTATCAAATTATTCAATAAATCTCTTGAAATTTCCCAGGAGGATCCTTAATAGTCTGTTTATTGTATGAGATAGATTACTACTTTGAAAAGTATTTAGTTATTACGTATGTACTTAGCCACTTGAAGCACCGGGGAAGTAAAATACCTGAGTGGGTTGACTGCTGCAATCACAAGCTTCGCTCAAAGGCTTAGATGAGAGTCTTTTCCGCGTCATCACCTACAGCGCGATAGTTTACGATGGACCAAGTACCAGGCATGGTGCGTTTGGCTGTACTCTATTTACCAAAGGAAAATATGCTCGGTCGCGACAGCATGTATCTGCTCTCAGCCGACCAGCGCTTATCAGTCTTGCATCCCCATAATTGTAGATCTTGGCGACCATCAAGCGGCTGGGATTGAGACTCAATGAATCAGGACGCAATCATGGGAAGCCGGGGTCAGATGTGCTTCATCAGCTTCGGCCAAGACATGACGCTATCTGTAGGTGCGTGGCTTCTGTGCAGTGTATTAGTCGGCGATCGAGCGGAATGGGTCGTTGAAGGGGACGGAGATTAACACGTCGGAGAGAGGGTTCGGCTGGTTGGTAGGTCCCAAGAAAAGGAACTTGGACTCGAGCTTGGGCATCGTGGGAAAGTTCGCTTTTGGAGGGAATGGACGTTGACTGATGGTCGCGGAGTCTGATAGAGGACAGCAATGAGAGACTTGCGGCCCTGTGAATAAATATCAGTTGAGCAATGGCCCTAGAAGACGAGGCGAGGCGCATGCAATGGGCGAGTTGAGGGCGCTCTCGTCTTTTGCGATGCGACGCGACGCGACGCGACACGAGTCAAGGTGCGTATCTGAAAGAACGCGAAGACGGTGACGAAAAATAACATACGTGGAAGAGAATGTTTGCGATGAAACTGGCTGGACTCGCTCGATGACGGCGGTTGTTGTTGGACGTTCGCTTGTGTAGCAGAGATGACGTAAGTAGGTATCCCTACTCCTTGTAATATAGGGTAGAGAGGTCCTAGGCCAAAACTGAAGAATCTCTTATCACATTTATTCTAAACTGCCAAGCCTTGTCATTCATTTAATACTTACATTTATTTAATGATTAGACGACTGATCTGGGGTCTGTTGATTTTGTCGTATGACACTTGACCAGACAGTATTAGTGCTCTTATTAATTGCCAGCATACGCTCGAACAAGCAAGATTGGTCCAGGTCTCAGTTTGGATGCAAACAGAAGTAAGCCCACCATAGACAGCCCATGCTTCAACAAGGGTTCACTTATCTTTCAATAAGGCAAGGTTCAAAGAGTAACATGCGGTCAATTGATCCTCCCAAGCCATTCTTCACATCAACTGGGCACTTCTTTACACTCTCAGCCTTCACATCCACTAGGTACAGCGTCTCGACAATTTCCTCCACCACAAGGCGAGTGTTCTAAAAGCACCCCCTTGGCCCCGAATCCGCGCCTGCGCTAGAAGACACCATGTCTTAGACATCTGAAAACAATGCAGGATTTAATGTAAATAATGTTGCCTGCATGTATGCCCAAACTTGGAGATTGAAATAGAAAGCGCATCAAGCCGACACCTAAATTGGATAATGAATATTGGACAACTCCACCATCTTCCAATTGCCAAATAGAGTAATCGGATCGGACATATGCCAATTGGTAAATTAACCTTCAGCCCTACAAGAACGCATCTTTTTCCCGGCTACTATCGGGTGCCTTGCTCGCATCTTTGCGTAGACCTCATCTTTCGGCCATGGGAATTGAGAATATTAAACAATTGTTCATAAAGAGCACATCGGTGTACATTTCGACGTTGAAGCCCTGTTTGAGACTTCGGATATTGAATCGTGTAGGATCAAGTCTGGTGCAAGTGGGCAAGTGAAGGAAGACCAGGTCAGTGAATGAGTCTAAGAGAGGAAATGAGCTTATTGTCAACTAATGATGAGATGAATGGGTAGATTATCATACCGCTCATTCTTGTTCAGAAGCACATATGCCGGGAGGGCGGGAGAGAATCTAGCGCTGCTGAACCAGTTACAGGGTGAAAGCTTGTGGCGTTGTCACCAAGTAGGACATACCCGCTCCTCGCAAGCCCTCACTCAGGCCCTCAGCACTAGCAATATCTCCCGACAAGGATCCGTACGATGTACCTACCACCATCCAAACACATACAGCTAAGACACAGGGAGTGAATAAAAGTTATGAACGCTAACGCTACGAATTCAGCACCTCCCTGTGACAGTCAGCCTCACTTTGCAGCGCCTCGTTGTCTCATTCGTTCCAGACAACCAGTAGTCATTCAAGGAGGGAATGCTCCGGAATGAGGCCTGCCATCCACCGGAACAAAAGCAATTCAGCTTACGAGTCTGAAGCAGATCCCTGCTCGTTTCCCAGCCACAGTCAGCGGGATGTCGTCTGCACTGCAATTTTAACCTCCAACTGGTCTCATTTCGCTCTATCGTCTGACTGAGTGCCGTGAACCCTTGCTCCTTCACTACATTTTTAATCATCTCAGTGAAACAGGTGAGACCAGGCATCATCAGTCGCGTGTTCACGCCTTCATTGTATTTCTTTCCCCTCGGAATCTATCACCATTCTTCAATCAATATAACGCATTTCAACCATTTCAGCCTGGAGCACTCCGCAGTCGAATCACCTATTTCGGGTACATCTGGGATCAGTCTAAGTACGTTTTTGGATTTGCAGATTGATGCAGCCCAATGGACTCGCAAACCTGTGTAGCTGAATAGAATATTCCGTTAACCTCTCGCATCGCTCCCCGCTTCCCGTGAATCAATTACTTTCTTCTTTTGATCAGCTTGAATTTCGCATCCTGAATTGGGTGATACTTGATCCTCAAATGCTGTGGCGCAATTCCAATTCTGGACCACCTCGATTGTTACAACCGTTTCAATAGTTCAAGTCGAGATATGCTGTAGAAAGCAACCAATCCGTGAATTGAAGAGTATCCGGCCAAGTCAGCCCGGCCTTGGCCATGGATTTGCACAAGCAAGTACTCAAACCCTCGTCGGTTGGTTCAAGCATCCTCCAATTGCGCATTTGACACCCCACGACTCGATTTATACTAGTACAAGAAAGGCACCCGGCATATGGTATCTCAAGCTTGGCTTATGTCTTAGATTCATCTGGCGTCTCATGAAGCTGCCTCGGCCTTTTGCCTGCATTATTCTTACAGTTGTTATCATATGGCGTCCAAATTCTTGTTTCGTCTCTAGCTGCCTAACTCGGAGTACCACGTCTTTTCAGTAGTGGCGAGTTTTTTTAGGAACCTTTTTTGCGTTATTTTATTAGCCAAGTTGGCAGCGTCTCCTTGGCTGACCTATCCTCGACCTGCTTATCTTTCCGATGAAGACGCCTTTCCTCCCGATCATCGGTAACGATCCAGAACCCTGATGGAGACAGTACTGTCACTTAAGGCGTAGGCAAAGCTGCTTCACTCGGCAGAGCATCGAGAACGAGGAGGTTGACTAATGGCTGGCCCATGATGAGAGAGCCTAGCATTCTTGGCTTGGAGGTTTCAATGACAGTAATGATTTCCGGAGACCATGATTTGAGGAATGTGGCATGGAAAGCTCTGTAGTTTATGAGTTTATATAGTTACAGGAGGACCGGAGAGCATACTATCTGCAAACCAAACAGCATCGCACGGCTTTAACAGTGGAAGCTGCTTCTACTCTTAAATAAAAACCAGTTTCAAGCATTCGTGCTCCACTTCATAACAACTCGTGCTTGGGCTCAGTTAGGTATTTCCAAACCATTCAGACACTAGAAGGGCCAAAAATAACCTGCAGGAATATTACGAAGGATACTTTACCGTTTCAGTATTTCATGAAACTTTAGCATCGTCTCTAGCATTTACCTATTAGTGGGATCGCTATCCGAGCTGGGGGGTTGCCGTCGACGGGTTTCAACGCACGGCCAGAAGACGTTGACTTCGAAACTGTTTATTGCATGGCAGCAGGACCCGAATGATCAATTCCATAGAGAGATTAGTGATTTAACCTCAATTTAATAGGCGTCAATTCCTCCCTTGAGCTCCACAAATGTCTCGAGAACAAAAATAGTGCGGAACTGGGATTCTCGGTTGTATACCTTTGCTAGCTGACGAGGAGTCGACAGAGCCTTCTCATAGAAAGCCTTAAGTAGACTTCCTGGAAAGGTTGTTACCAGCTCTTCAAAAAGCACTGTGAGATTGCCTTTTAAAATCAGACCACTGGGAACTGAGTTCGTTGATCCTCCTTGGCCTGGCAAACAATCATCTCGGCCTTGACATCAACCTCCTCGTTCTGTACATGAGCCTTCTTATCCTTGGAATCAACTATATGAGTCTCCTCATCACCCCTCTCCATCTCACCCTCACATGTCACAGCTGCATCTTGTGATTGTGCATCGGTGGTATGTTTCCGAGCCACAAAATGGTTCCAGCTACCTTCATAGCCTTAACTAGGACGTCTTCTGTTGATCCATTGACGTCGCCAGGACTTAAAATCTGCTTCTTGTTCCCGGGGTTGTTGCTGGCTAATCAGATTGATGCTGCAAGTTCATGTCCTGTCCCCCATATCATGAAGTCGCTGTAGAGACTGAACGTGCCAAGCCTCGAATTGTTGTTGATAAATCCAAACCGGATGTAGTGATTATCAGCCATCATGGCCCTGTTCTGATTAGAGACAGCGCTGCTGGTGTCGCTGGATATCCGTGTTGCTCATTGTCTGGCGACGGCGGCGGCAGCGAGATCCAACTTTCTTTATCCGCCAGTCGCTGCCTCGCGCTCAGTCACATGCTTTCAGAACAAATGTATATCTCCTATCAACATTGCCAGTTGCATTAAAGGACAACATCACACCGAACACCAATATCGCTTCTGCGTCGTATCAGTGAACGGAACTACATTGTTTTTCGTGTTACATTGTTTTTTGTGTTACGTCACTGGAATAAAATACTACTGCTATTACAAACTTACACTTATGCAGGTGAACAAAGTCTATGGACAAAGCCAAATTCACCGGTCTCTTGTTACCTTGCAGAATCACAAGGTGGCATGGTAGGCAAACGGCATCTCATGGCGTATCTATAAAACCTGCAGCACCCATGGGAGAGGTTCCACGATTGAACCAGTGTGCTCATCATGGTCGAAAGGAAGAAAGCTTTCTCTCCTGAATGTCAAAAGAAAACCCAGTCCCATTTTCCACTGATAAATTTAAGTGGCTGATGGGCAAGGGTTTTGCGCCAAGGAAATCGCTGGCGCATCTATTGGCTAATGGGCTGTGCTAAGTGTTTGGTTAGTGGGTGTTCCAGTGGAGATGCCCTGTAATCCACTAAAACAAAAACAGTAAGCTTCAATAAATTGCAACAGCTTAATGTCATTGGTGTAGCCGGCTATATTTAATATCCTACAATAAATGCCTTGTTTTAGGTATACTGCGTAATAAAGAAATAAATAGAAATCGTTACATATTTACATAATATCTTAAATTAAGATCTGTCCTTGGAGCTGAAATCTTGGTTCTAATTGTAATGGTTGGCAATTATAGCTCTCAATTCTAAGGTGACCGCTAACCGTGGGGCTCGCGTATCGCTAGCTGAATAACTATCAACAACTCCTCCACTTATTCTTAATGCTTTTCTTTGAAACTTTCCAATTAGTAATTTACCAAAAAGGCAAACACCAGAATAGCCCATCTCTCCGTCGTTGATCACGCCCATTCAACAATATGCTACTTCAAGTTTCCATCAGGCGACACAGACATGGACGAAATGATTGGTTCCTCAGCACGCGTCGTCCCTGTCACTGCGTCAATGCCTGAGGCATCCATCCACCTTGCCGACCTCAAGAAACTGCAGATAATCGTTTGTTTGTTCTCGTTATTCACAACAACGCGCAACACGCTGGCTCAATCTCATCTAAACCACCATCAATCAACTTAGAAGGCCTGAGTTTCTCGCTGCGACCTTTTTACATGCTCTAATATCGCCTTTTGAGTAAGCATCCTGAACCGACAGTCAGCCTGCTCCTTTGTCCATCTCATGCGGAATGCAAGCGGGCCGCAAGGGAAAAATCGAATGTCGCGACAGGTTAAAGAGGACAGGGCCGAGTTGATGAGAGTACAAGAAAATCTCGAACTATGCCGCCCAAGATTGGAACCCCTTCAAAGCGGGACCGGCCAAGCCGTTCGCCATCGCCTAGCCGTCATCCAAAGAAACAGAAGAACACGGCTTCACAAGCTCCCACTCCGACAGCCCAAAAAGAACCCGTAGAAGGTGATCCTGGCTGGTGGCCGGCCAAGTATGCGCCCGCCGGTGGGGGAAATCCGAGTTGCGTTGCCGGAATTCGCAAGTTGATCAAAGCATTCCAGGATGCTGAGCGAGATCCTAATGAAATGTGGAGTGAGGAGGGTGATGGAGGCCTGATGATCCAGGCTATTCGTCAAGATAATGTCAAGCGAGTTCACCAGCGAATTTTCAAGTGGATTGATCATGAGAATCTAGTGTTGAAAAAGGAAGCACAGACAGAGGATCAACCACCAGCTCCAGATCATAACAGCCTTGAGCCAACGCCTGAATCTATCCACGAGGACTCAACCGACGATGGACAATGCCCAACAATGGTCGTTAGATTATCAGCCAAACTAGATGCATCCATCGCCAGCCGTGAGCTAAAGCCTCTGAGTTTAACTATCGAAGCGCTTAAGAACAATGACATGCTGAATGATGATGATATCTTCTGCTGCGTGAGGTTGCTTTTCCACCCTGCAGGCTGGTTCTCCCTTCAGCTGCGCTACCCATTCAATGGCAACAACAGCAAATACAGCCTTGGCGCTTTGAAACCTCGGCACTTGGCCTTCTTCGTCAACACCCAGAGCCATTGGACGTTGTATCATCTTGATGTTACCACTAAAACCCTGCGCCACTACAACTCCAGCTTGCTTGTTAGCACGCCTGATACGGAGTTAGTGCAGTGGCTGCATTCTCATCCGGGCTTGGAGCTTAAGGTGGAGAGGTTCATTCGGCATGTGAGTAAAAGTATCTCTATCTTCGAGCATTATTATGCTGATACTACGTAGCGAGGTGCTATTACACAGAGAGGCTCTACTGACAGTGGGATATTTGCGTTGGCCGTTCTCTATTTCATTATACTGAATAAACAGTTCCCCACCAGGATAAACTTCCAAGGAATCCGCCAGGCCTACATCGAAGCCTTCGAGGAGATGAACCACGCGGCTGAAGACCCACCGAGAGCCGAAAGTGCTGGCTTAGATGCGGGAGCGATTCCTAGTCTACTACCCAGGGATCAGGCGGATATACCACTTGATCCACAGCCTCAAGAATTGGCAGATTCGCAGGAGGACCTTGATCGATCGACAACCAAGAAAGGAGGAGAGACTATAGTCAAAAAGCCTTCACAGGCGGTTCCCCCGGAACCTGCCACCGATGCACCCACGAGCGATGTGCCTAAGAACAGCGGAACAGCAAACGTTGCACCAATTGTCAATGCACCAATTGTCAATGCACCAATTGTCAATGCACCGAGGGTCAACGACCAGTCAAACCATGAAGACCCTCTCGACATCGCCCAAACCTTAGAAGCAAACTTCGCCGTCCTTATGGCCCAACGAAAGAAGCTAGAAGCTTGCGTTCAAGATGAAAATGCCAGCATAAAGAGAAACGACGCCAACATGGTCAAGTTGCAACAAGACCGCCAAGAAGTCACCGACAAGCGCACCAGTGATGTAAAAGCCACCGAAGATCTAAATCGCAAAGTTGCCGACTTACAGAGACAGCTCGAAGAAGCGCAGCGACAGCTTGCAGCCATTGAGGGTGAAGATACGGACTATGATTCCCTCATTGAGAAGTTCGATGAGCAGATTCGTGGTGAGGAGGAGACTAAGGCTCACTCAAGCGAGAAGATTGAACGAATGGAGGCTACTCTGGCCAAGACTGCTTTTCAGTCCATCTGAGGCGATGTTGACAAGGGGGATAAGACTCCTGGCGACTACCCCGGCTGCTCTTCCTTCATACCTCCAAGGCTTAGTATAGAGCGCGAAATTCTTTCCTGGAGTCTTTAGAATTTGGTACTTTGATTCAGTTATTGTATGGATAGTTGGATAATGTTGCTATAGAATGAATTGGACTTAATGGAACAGCCAGGTTAAAGGATAGGATGTTTGGGCATCTAGATCGGATACGGTAATGACAAAAATGGCCTGCAGGCAATAATACAGTCACAAAAGAAAGTATGTAGATAGTAAAACTAGACACAGGCATTCAGTATCAGCCGGAAGTAGTAGTAAGCATATTGCAGTAATGATCTGAATGAAACAGACGTCAACTTGTACAGTTAATATTCATCCTTTCCTTGCAAGCACCCCAACCTCGACTAGCAAAGGCTATCAGTAAGTAATGTCTTAAAGAAGTGGTGAATCCAGCCATCTCGCCTACCTACATACCAATTTATGTCGCTAGCTAGAAGTAATGAATTTTAACGAGCCTTGTAATTATAGAGATCGTTGCACAGGCACCCCAGTAATAGACGGCTTGTCGTTGATATGAAGCGGAGACAAAGGTTTGTTAGTTGCTTAACACCGTCTGCGGTATTCTCGATATTGGACAGGCTGATAATAACAAGATAGTTAGTCATACTACAATAATCTAACTGAAACACTACCTTAGACTATGAATCTTCCCTTGTCGAGGTCTAGAGCCTTGGTGATATATACTATAATAGGTAATGAAGAGACTAAAAAAAAGAATAAAGTCAAGGCTTAAATTCATCACGGATGAAAATTTGCCAACACGTGACGTTCATCACATGTTTAAATTCATCAACACCTCAATGGGTAGGTTAAACACGACACATTAACAGGGACATACTATTACTTTCGCAAGTCCATAACTACATATTATTAAATGCAGCTCTCGCAAGTACGTAGCAGAACAGGTGTTGACCGTATGTTGTGTGGACTTGCAGGCGATAAACGTCCCCGAAACTTGGGCTTCTCTTCCCGCCCTTGCGCCAGTAGGTCACGAGCACTGGTGAACGAAGTTTTCACAACCTAACTCTCAAATGGCTTCTTGTCTTTTCGGTCATGGGTTAAGAAATTGACGGTATCATACTTCTCGCAGAAAATATCGATATTGTGGTTAAGAATCTTCCCGTTTCGAATATTATCGAGTGAACTGGGAGGAATGTCCCAAGGATCAGTAGTGGGCGTAGTGGCAGCGATGTCTGTATTGATGGTAACCTCATAACTTAGATTGCCAAAAAAGCATATAAGACCATTGGTTCGAAGTCGCTAGTGGCAAAAAAGGCGGTGAGCAAAAACATACAACAGCGGGGATTCGCTGGTCGTCACCGACCCAACTACTAATCCGCCGGTTAGTGGCTTGACTATGGGAGAGCGGACGGGATCCCGTATTTTCCACTACCTTTGGTCGTATGTACCTATCACTATGTTTTCAAAGCCTATATCGGAATGTTGGAGACCTTGGCATAGCATCCAGTGTTATTCAGGCCTGCATCTCTGGATTCTTAATGTCCACAATAAGTCCGGCTTAATCAGCAGCATGAATAACTTGGACCACGCGCAAAGCAATTCCAACATGGCAGTTAATGAGAGACCTTTAATTATGTAGCAATAAAGAGATTAAACGTAACAATCCACAAGAGTGCCATTGTCCACGCAATACGAGCGCGTTTCCCTATCGAGCGCTATGTCAGCCCGTGGGACCATTAAGAGGGAAGGCGAATGTCGACTGATTCAAATGATTTCCGGATTTTGTCGGGTCACAATACATCTTCAAGTCATTCAAACGAGCAGATTACCTCAAACATTCTGTTTTTGCTTTGCATCAGCTGGGAATACTATTCCCTTTCAATGTTGCCCGAGACAAACGCCGTAGGCGCTCGCTTAGCTGACTCATGCGACGGTAATCCCTCGTGATTATATAACCTGTTTCCTTGAAGAGGGTGAAAGCAAACCTGGAATAGCTTTTTGTAATATTCAATGGCGGGGTATTGCCAGTGGGGGCGGAAAGTGCCCATGATCAAGAGAAAAGAAGACTCTAAACAGCTTGACAGTGCAATTAATAACTGGATATATTAATCGCATTATTAAATGTCTGCGGGCACTCTTGCATAGTCAACTGACGGACAATTGTTTTATTTAGGTGTCACTGCGCAGCCAATGTTGCTGGCTCCCCATCTCAGTCGTCGTTAACCCCGCGCCCGCTACCTAAGCTTTCTAGGGTAAGTCAGCAGAGAGTTGGAGTACTAACAAAATCAATGCAGACAAACCAACAGCTATATTCCTTATGCTGACTAATGGAGAAAGTAAGTCATATCCTTGATTACAGTCTCTTTGCTTGTATCTCAGTGCTACTTGGCTACTTTTACGCACTGAACTCTGAAATAAAAATCACACTCAAATACCATTGGGTATTTTCCAAGATCAAAATGTAAATAGTGGTTCACAGTGGCATCAAAGGAGCAGAGGCGACGATCAAGCGCACTGACGAGTCTTCCCTCTGTATCATCATCCAAACGCTCCATGGATCTTGAAAAGCAAAAACGGCATACCATTGCAGGAAATCTATTCTATCAAACACCGAATCCCTGTCCAAAACAAATCTCCAAAAGCCATCTTTCACAAAAGCACCATTTCTCTCAAATCACCGAGCTCATATTCAACTGACCACTTCTTCCCATAATCAATCATCGTCACAAGTAAGGTCGATCCCAAGGCAGCCGTTCGACAGGGTTCGAACAGGGTATCGAGATGGCGTCGGAGCTGGAGAAAGTATCTGCGGCATCCCATGGGCGTCGTGGTTCATAAAAGCAGGGTTGATGATGTTCTGACTCTCAAGTGCATCTAAAAGGTTAACAGGATTCATCTCATCAGTAATACAAGTGACATACCAGCAGATCCATAAAAGAAGTAGAAACATCCAATGGTTTCTCCGATGTCAGCGGCATAGTACTCAAAGTTGACCCGGCACGTTAACTTTCTGGTAGCTTCATAAGTGAGTCACAATCTTCTATTATATATTCGTATCTCGTGTACTTACCCAGTACCGTGAGTTTGACCATGTCCGTTCAGGATGAGGGCCTTGTAGGCAGGCTCCAGAGCTCCAGCCGCGTTGACGTCAACGGCGGAATGGCATGGACTATCTCTGCACTTTAGCTTCCCAAAGCTAAGGACGATCCTGATTCTTCCGAGCGTCTTCACAAGCTGCATATCAGCGTTGGGAGTTGCAGCAGTAGTGCCCTCAGTCACACCAACGTTAGTCCTGGATCTTCAAGAAACGGAGTACTTACCGGGTGTAAGGTCCTGGAAGACAAAGGCATGAGTCCAGCGATGATACAATGCGTACTTCCGAAACACTAGATATCATAGACAATACGGATAAAGGAACTGGGAGATGTTCAGAGGATGTAGAGCTTACAGGTAAGTCTTATTTTGTATAGAGAACCTTTACACTTACTCTTAGCTTCTGATAGCTTCTGATAGAGTTCGAGAGAGCGCTCCGTGACATGGCCACCGGACCTGTCATAGATCTCTCATTTCCGGAGACCATTCTTGGTAATCAGAACAACCACTCCAACATGCCAACCGATCGAGAATTGAGTGCAAGCGAGGAGAGTACTGGCTTGCAGTCCAGTAGGGTGTCATTCACTAAGTTCCTACGACAAGCCACAGTGGATAGAAAGAATCTGGTTTTGAAAGAGCTATCGAAGCGGCTGAAGATTGGAAATAGGGAGGAGAACTAAAACCACAACATCAACCTTGGACGCCTACTTGAGACATTACACTTGGGATTACGCTGACCAACCAAGTCTCATAACAAGCTGATGGGCTGGCTCTTCAACCTTGGGGGCTTTGATGCAAACCGCCTCCAGTTGAGGATGCGGCTGTAAACTCTATTGGAGATTTTAAGGTCTAGCTTTCTATTGGGACTTAGTTAAGTTTGGTAAGGAGGGTGTAGGACACAATTTGACAACGATTAGTATAGCCGCCACATGTGATGAAGATGGCCTGTGTGTTTCTTGGGGGGGGTTTATTGTGATTGATGGCATGGCTGCTCAACTTACGGATTTAGAGACACAACAGTTTTTCAACTTCGACCTCGACGTGTGACTGTACTTACTTGCGCTCCTTGAGAATAAGGTGCTGATTTTTGGATGGATACTTATCACTGTTGAAGGGAACTCTCAGTTTTGTGTTTGGCTTCTGCTAGAACCCTTCGCTTGTATGTGGTATTGGGCTTTGAAGAGAAATAGTGGGCTGGGCCGGTTCATTTATGTAAAATAGTCATGAAAGGTCTGGAACGAGTCCAAGATATAAAAGCAGACAGCACGATGCTAAAAAGAGGAAGAATGAAGTAATAATTTGGTGACATGGATGACTTGTTCATAACACCTAACAATACCTTCTAATACGTTGTCAGACCGAGGAAGACCCGTTCTTATTGCCATCCGTGGCACACCTGCCATCAGCATTGACATTACTAATATTTATCGCTTTTATATTTTGTGCGTTGTCAGTATACTATCTGAGATTTGTGTTTGTGAAGTGACATTTGAAGTTGATAGAGCTAATAGATGACACATTTATCGCGGGCCTTACCAAACTCGCGGCTACAGCATTCAAGACTGCCTCGTTCACGCAGGCAGACCACAACGCGGTTCTTTGATCAACCTTACAGGGCCTGGATGATCCATTTAGCGGCACAGACATTAATATTGTATGAAACAAGTGCCAAAGAAGTTGGGTTCTCCACGAGTGCCCCATCTAAGTTATGCCAACCGCCCATCATCCAATCGGACAAAAAGGCCATGCCGCCATCTCTGTCATCGATTGTGCATCTGTGGTTTATATGGACTGATCTCAGAAGCAATAGGGGTTTCAAAACCTAGAATGAGAAAGCTGTTGTTTTCTCACTCCCTTTACTTAAGTTGTCAAAGAAAGCAAAGGCTGGAATCGCAAACGCTGTCGCCGTTCACACAAGCTTGAAAGTGATGAAGAAATGTCATTTGTAGGTGAGAAGTTTCAGGTTGCTTTGTATGAAAACCAGGCAAATTATTGGATATATTCAGTATTGGCCATACAAGGACTTAGAATAGAGGTATAAACCTGAGTATCCAGAACCTTTCTTTCCAAGGAGACGGAGTCTCTTTAGCACAGCAAGAAATCTCGGAATCCGAATTGGTCTACTCACTCGGCAAGCAAGACCCAACGAGACGCTAGGCCCTTAGACTAGTCTATGCTCACCCTCGAGGTCCTTGATATAACTCAGCCTAATGAAGAGTGAGAGGGGTCTTCTGTTGATGCGGTGGCTGAGGAGATGGCAAAAGTAGGGTAACTGTGGATGATCGCCTGGTATACAGATGAGATAGAAGAGATCACAACTAGTGAATGAGGTAAATAGTTATTTCACACTGCGAGTTAGGACGTATAAACGTTTAACAAGAACTTGATTAAATCTAGGAAAGTATCTAATAGTCAATATATCTCTAAGCCTTGCACTTTCTAGGGAACTTGACGCGGCCTGGACGATCCGCGTCCTGGACGATCCGCGTCCTCATCCTCTGGTCGACTTCTCTTTGTTCCCTTTTTGGACACAGCCTTGTTTACCTCGGTCTCAGGCTTCTCCTCTCTAGACCCTAGATTCTCTAAACACATTAAATATAAGAAAAGAGATTCACCGGTTGGGGTACTAGACTTATCGGTCGAGATGGCTTTCGAAGGATTCATACAGTTTTCGACTTTCTCAGCTACTGAAACACAGTCCATTATGTCAGCGTAGGCGGCATGGAAGGCCTTGGCTACTTCGTGGATACAATCAGAAGAGTAGTAAATGTCATTCATGATTACGGTGCCAACGTTGAGTTTCCATCTATCTTCATGCTAAGACTAATCGATGATGGAACGATCCGTTTCGTATTTTAAGCTCCGTATTTTGGTGAGAGCTGATAGAGGCCAGCGACTAATTCTTCGTCAGAATTAGAATTGTTAAGAATGCCTTCGAAGATTGGGTAACAGTAAGCTATTCCGGGAATTACTTAGCCAGAAAATGGCTGGTTGAAGCACGCATATTGAAGTGGCTGGGTTGAATGTTGGGGAAGAGAGTTGGTATTTGGTGGTTGAATGATTTAATAATTTAAGGAATATAAAAACTATAAGAATAAGGTAGCTATAGGCTAAGCAACATAATAAAGAATACAGTTTTTTTAATATAATAGAAAGCTTATCCTAAAGCTTCTATAGTAAATAATT
>JAADJG010000844.1:0-22682 GCA_012932025.1 Fusarium austroafricanum | reverse complement strand
ACTAACAGTCTGAATCCTGAAGGGAAGGGGGATTCCTGGTTTTTCCAACACATTCCCGAAATATCTGCTTTCACGTTCTTCGATGCAAATGAGATTATGCCCTCGGATTCGAGGCGTTCAGGGATCAACAAGTAGGAGCTAGACGGTCACGGCCAAGAACCTCATAAAGCTGAATGCTGACCGACCAACCTTAGATTTCATATATCGGTAGTTTCGAAGGGCCAAGCCCTTATTCCCAGAGTCCCGGTGGCCACGCCAAGAAGTCACGGAGAGAACCCTTTTAATCCCAAACGTCTGTCTTCTAACGCTACGCTCCGTAAGTACAAGAGGGGGTCGAGCATGGAAGAACCGCAAAGTACCAGAGCTCTCAAAGGCGCAGGTCCAGTTTGCCGTATTCTGAGCTGGACGACGTCAAGCTTCCCTATGTAGGGAATTTTCGATGCGGGGATATGAACAACCACAGAAAGGTCGCACTTGTCGACAACTCATCCCCTTTACACCAGACGAACATAACGGATAACATAACAGATCAGGTGAGAGATTCCATATGCACCGCACATGCATTAGACAGCTAATGATTAGAATTAGGGACAAGGCGATAAGGTCGATACCTTCGCACAGGATCCACCGAGACCCAAAATACCAGCAGGAGATGCTGCCTATGCCATACTTGAATTATCTAAGAGGGATCGGGTGGTCTCAAAGGAAGCTACTGACGTTCCCTATGCGACAAAAGACAGAGTTCCAGCGGAGACTGTCCCTAATTAAGGTGCCTACAAGGGTTCTTACATGGTTTTGTATCAGATCTAGAATGCCATTCAGTTCAGTTGGGTTTTTGGATGTAACCAAAACAGTCATCACGCCGGGATCATTAGAAACAGTAACAGCACAACGATTTGGCATTCAATTTCAATTAATATACCGCCAACAGAGATCATTTTTATCGTCGTTCTTGCGAAGAACGAACACTCCTCTGTGCGGTGCCCCATCACCCACGCATCCAGTAACCATTCCTTTCGAGGATGTTACTATTCCGGTATCCAAATGTTGCCACTAGGAATGATGACGCCGAGAGGAGCGAGCTTTAGCCCCTCCAGTACACCCATAAGCGCTTGGGAGGTTCATACATACATGGACTTGATTAAGCGGACCGAGGCTTGCAGTTAGAGATTTCTTAACACCCTAGCTATCATCCTCGACTTAGCAGGCACAATTTCGTCCTTCAACCATTTCCTATTGATTAATAAATTGTCAGGAGGTCATAGTTACGGAGCCATAAGGTGTATAGAGACGCCTAATTATTCAACCGCTGCAGTTTTCCACCAACAATCTAACCTGAGACGAAGCAGACTGGCTAGATTAGTAGAGCCATCAGATTGTACAGCTCCATCGTCTAGGTCGCGAAGAATGCTATCAATGTAGTTTCCGGCGGCACTTAGATGTAAAATCTGGCAAATAGCATTGTGAACAGCAAGAAGCCGAGGGGACGGGGGATCGATGGTTCGCTCCGGTGTGAGAAATAAAGTACGATTGACGGGGAAAATACGATTCCTGAATGGGTGGCGGAGAGTAGAATCGATCCGATAGCTATCGGGTTGGTTCGTAGGCACGAAGAAAATTTTGAAGTTGCCAAACTGCCGATGTAGATCAATTCTCAAAGTAAGAGCGTTCCGAGAACGATCGATATCTGGACCTTCGATAAGGCGCACGATATCATGATCAAACATATCAAGTATTGCCAATGCCGTTTGCTTGGATTTATTCTTGGACAAATTTTAGTTTGGGGGCCGTAGAATCGGAAATTCACCTACCAGCTCAGGGTTTCTCGTCGAAGTCATCAATGAGTGAGGGAGTATATGCGCGACTTCTAATTCCGCAAATGATCCGGACTCTTGTTCTTTCAGTAATTGTCCTTGATCATCTGAAGCATAGTCATATCCGCTCTCTTCAATACGGCGCTCAGCTTCTTTCATATCAAAATCGCAAGATATTACGCAGCGATATCGGTCACGAACTAAGCAATCACGCCTAAGTGACGCCACTCGTTCCACGGACCCAACAACAGGACGCGTGCTCGTGATTCGGGAGTTTGCGGCTGGCGATGGTTGGGGCGTTTTGCTTCCAGCAGCCTTGACTAATGACTTGATGAGTGTTGAAGTCGAATGCTAGCGAAAAAGGTGACTTACGTGGAAGGAAGAAGTTGTCGACTAGAAAATCCGCAAAGTTATTCAAGGCCGAAAGAATCTCATTTTTCATCGTTTCATCATCGAGATCAAAAACTTCGTCTATCGTCAAATTCAGCACCCCGAGGAATGCATGCAGGAAGTTGGATTTAGATTGATCTGATCGAGCATGTTCGTACGTTAGACGAACCAGCCTAGGTCGGTTATATGGCTTTTCAGTCGACAGGGGCTCGAAGTGCTCGATAACGCGTCGGAGAATACCAGCGGCCTTATCAATTTCATCTGGGTTGAACAGAGGACTTGCTCCTGGAGAAAAATCAATGAACCCCTCTAGTGATGATTGGTGTCGGTGGTGAGGTGCAGGAGACCGCATATTTATCTCGGCTGAGCTTGAAGATAGGCAATTATGAAAGATTCGAGATCACGTATCCGGCAAGGGGGCTGCCTGATTTTATTTTGTGGAGTAATCTTACATAATTGACATTCCAAGGAGGGCACCGAGTCATATGCTGCGGTCTACCCCACCTTTTCCAACCAATTATATCAACTTGAGATGCTGCTAGCAGCAACATGGTGTTTAGCTCAGAATCATCTCAGCGCTGCTGTCCAGATCAGATCAACGATCAGATGTATCAATCAATTCAATCAATTCAATCAATTCAATCAATTCAATCAATTCAATCAATTCAATCAATTCAATCAATTCAATCAATCCAAATCGCATACTGAAACTATCATGTCAGCTGACTCAAAGCTAAGCACTAAGTCTACAGTAGAATCTCTCAGCATGGAATACAAGCGTACATTAGGTCCTCCAATCTCATGTTATTCATCTTAGGATGAGTTCTTTCCGTTGTTGCTAGTATATTTACCTTGCAAATTTTTGACCTCGTCCTCAACCGCAAGTAGAGATTGATTGTGCCATAGAACCATCAATATATTATTCACTGGGTTTCTGGCTCTCCGTGCCGCACATATAGACGATTCATTTCCAATTCAGCATATTATCATTCCAGGAGGTTTCCCTAGGAGGCTACTTATACCCCATGGCCATCATCAGCGTCGCGGATTTTAATTGTAGAGTTTTTAATCCAATAGTCCTCAAATCCAAGCCCGGCTTCCAGGGTAACTCGCCTCAACCAATAAAACGACTGACTGTTATGGCGCTGGGTCGACTCGCGTTCGTTTCCTCCCTACATTCACCGAGACATAATGATATTGTCAAAATTATAGGGACTAAAACTTTGATGGATTGTACTGAAAAAGCCAAAGCTAACGCGCTGGAACGGTAGTCGTTCTCGCTACTTTGATCGAGCAGCAAGCCACGCCTGAGGGTTCTGGCTATCAAGGAGTGCGCTTGTGATGGTTTAGCGCAGTTTCCGATATAAGTTTTAGGGCAGTCGAAAGCCATGCGCTGCAGGGCGCCCCTTTCGGCAATCGACAGCCTCTCCGATCCAAAGGGAAAGAAGTAGCGAACGACAGGGCCATACCGATGGTGCCAATGTCGTTGTGGAGCCCCGCATTCTTGTGTGATGACGTCGAAAAACTGGCCCCAGAGAGGGAATCCAGGGACCGTAGGAATATGGCGAAGCTCCGACACGTAGAGAGGAAAAATCCAGCTCAGCCAGAGCACGAGATGCACAAATAATGCAAAGGCCCACGAGGCGAGCAAGATGGGCAATAACTGGCACTGTAACTGATGGGACGTGATGAGCGCGTACGCTGTGCTTGAAGCGAGGAAACAAGGCAAAGGCGACTCCAACAACAGTTCGATCATAGCGGACAGAAACAGATGCGGCTGACCTGAAGCGGTAAGTAGAGGGGGAAGTAGGTATAGGACTAAGAGGATATCAGGGAGGGTAACTTGTGATATCGTTAGGTTTGATCCTGCTACCTTGGAGGAGACCTCGTTTCTCGTTGTAGCAGATGATGCAGAGGTGAGGTGAAGTAGATTACTGGAAACTACAAACAATATGCGAGTGACACTGTATTGTGCAGTATAGTATTCCCCAGTGACAGCTACTTGAATAGTTTGATAGTTCGCATAGCCGCGACATGTGAACTCTGCGTTGCCAGCCAGCATTGGCCGGTTCGCCCGTGCTTCTCCCTGTTCTGTCAAGACTCAGAACACTGGGAAGCGGCAGCGGCACCAGCAGCAACATGATCTATAATGGATTCTGCGACACAGTTGGTAGGCCAGTAAATATCGCCAAGGTGGCCAGTCATAACCACTAATACGGCCGTTTTCCCCCAGCTTTCATCTCAACTAGTACTGTCTTCCCCCTTAGACCTGCTAAATAAGCCTGCATCACCCAATCTTCTGTAAAGTCACATACAGCTTATTCAACCGCGATCGATCCGAGACAATGGTACAGTAATAGTCCTCTGAGACACCATATCTGAATACCTACCTGGTATCCACGGACTGAAAAGCGTTCGGTCACAATCTTGCAGTATTCCTCATTGCACCTCCCGGTCCTATCCAGACGCTGTGACTTTACCTGCCAGGCACGACTCGGTCAAGTGTCGAAGCGGTTGTCCTTGGTGCCGTCACTGCCATTGCAATACGGTTATGGAGAGATACTTTGGTTCGCTGATAAAGCATATACCTCCTAGTCTAGATCACGCCGTGATCTATATGGCTTTTCTTGTCTTGCCTACTCTCCTTCTTTTAATAGGTACAATATACACTCTACTTCAATCCAGATCGCACTCCCATAACGATGACTCGACGAAAGCCCCTCCCCAGCCTTCCTGGGGGCTTCAAGGGCTAGGCCATCTACTCTCTCTCACTCTGCAGCCAGAGAGTTTCTTGAGACGCCTCACGTATGTTGAAGACCCCCTTCTGCAGTCTTTTCCACCTTCGCATTACTGGATCCACCGTTGCTTGCCGGCTTTGACGGTCGTTGCACCACCGCATCGCTAACTGAACTGCACCTCAGTCACCAATTGCAGGGAGCTCCAGCTTATATTCCACTCATCGGTCGAGAGATATACTTGGCGATGCCTGGAAAACAGATCGAAGGACTCTTCAGACGGAGTAGTAGTCTGGTGCCGACGCCCAGTTTATTCGATACTTTGATCATTCTCTTTGGCTTATCCGGCCCTGATATCCACATCTTCAACCATGACCGTATTTCGGCCTACGAGGCCAGTATAGGATTCTACACGGATCATCCGGATGTCTCCCGGCGTATCATGGAGCACCAGAGACAAGACTTTGCTCATTACCTTCAAGGGCGAAATCTAGTCTTCGTGATGGAGAGATTCAAGAAGAATTTGGCGTCAGAGCTATCCGCAGCATCGGAGGTCGGACACGATTGGCGTCGTATTCCTGATCTCTTCAGCTTCCTATCAAATCTCATTCTCAGAGCCAATATAGAAGCCTTGTATGGAGAGCATCTCCTCAGAATTTGTCCAACTTTCTGACAGGACTTTTGGAACTTCTACAAAGCATTCCCCAACATCTCCAAAGGTCTGCCGCGATGGTTAGTGCCGTCAAGCTACCAGGCGCGGGACGAGATGCACAAAAGCTTCGATCGTTGGCGCACCTGGTGCAGCGAAAATTACAACTGGGATAATGACGAGCTCTGCGATGCCGAGTACGAGCCTATTTGGGGCACCCAATACGTCCGCAAGATGATTCAGCGACACGAGGCTCTGGGGCTCAGCGACAACGGAGTAGCTGTGGTGATGCTGGGATACTTTTTCGTGTACGTTCTTGTCCACTCCCTTCCTCGCTCAACCTTTGCTCTACTCTTCTCTCACGAGGAATGCAGAAGCGAGAAGCGGCTGAGAAATCGTTGCTCACCCGATACAGCGCTATGGCAAACACCGTTCCCGCAGCTTTGTGGATGATCGTGCACACCCTACTTGATGCAAGTCTGCTCTGTCGGGTCCGCCACCAGATCAGCCTTGCTTTTCAATCCAGAGGTTGGAGAGCAACCAGATATCAAAGTACTGATGAAGGATCCCCTCCTCAACTCTATCTACTACGAAACACTTCGGCTACGTGTTGCAGGTACTGTTGGTCGCACGTCCCTCGACGACCAGTTGCGTCTCGCTGGAGGCTGGAAGGTCAAGGCGGGTGTACCCGTCATGTTCACTGGCTGGCTTGCGGGACTGGATGAGTCATGCTGGAACACGGGCCAGGATCTGTCGGGTAACAAGCCTCAGCATCCTCTGGAAGCTTTCTGGGCTGAGAGGTTTCTTGAATGTCCAGGCAGCTCCAGTATCAGCGGCCCGGCGAAAAAGAAGCGTGTTCAACCCGCACGGGAATCTCCACAAAGGCCAACGACGCATATGGGAACGGAAGATGCACGCTCCAAAGCCTCCGTTGCTGGCTTGCGAGGACATTTCTTTCCTTTTGGAGGAGGAGCATTCCGCTGTCCGGGCGAGACGTTGGCCAAGCAGGTCATCTTCGCCTCGGTCGCGATAGTGTTGCAAAGCTATGATCTGAGGCTCATCGATCCAGATGAGGCCAGAAAGATAGAGCCTAGTCACCGGGAACTACCGTTTGGTCTCCATAGTTTTGACAGGCCTGTTCCCGTCGAGGTTTGCAAGTTATCTAAGACATAGAAAAATTTTGCCTATGTATCGCGTGGATCTAAGACTAAACACCGTGTTCTTAGACGGAGCAAAAGTCAAAGACGGCTATCTGGGTCCAAGCCGCCTGCGCGAAACTCACGTAGTGATGAGATGAAGGTTCACGGCGTCGATTTGCTAAGTCAATTTTCTGTCGCCAATTGCCTTAGAAATTTATTAGTAGTTAGTTCTAATAAGAACACGATATACTGAAGCGGGATCGATGGCTTGAAACTGTATTGCGAGACCCCCATGCATGAATGAAAATTGTATTGCCATCGCTACTGTCAGACATTACGTGTATTCGGTCCATTGATCCAGATTGGTATATTGATGTTGTGTTTTGTTACAATCTACCCCTTAGAGGTTTTACCATTTCGGCTGCAATCTTAAAGTATCCCTGCTTGCACGTGAGACCCCAGCACCTGTTCAACAGCTACGATGGCCCTTGCGTGCTGTCAAGCCTGGATGACCTCATCGTTCTTTGCCCTAACCAATTACAGCATTTTCTGTATACAGCTCGTCCGCTTTTTTACCGCTTCAAGCTTAGGGGATGCATGCTAACCGGACTAAAGCCTCCGCGGAAACCGTGAAAACCATTTCGCCATGCCAAAACAGGACATTATCCAACCAGACTCTTTCGTACAGGAACCCCACTCAGCCCAGGGTAGTCAATTTGCTAATTCTCTCTTTGCAAGTTCGTAGGCTCAAAATATGGTCTAACAATTTAAAAGGCTTGGGAAGAGGGAACGTTGATCGGTTGAAAAGGGTTACATATGATCAACATTAGCCTCACGCAGTTTTTCACATTTTACCATCTGTCTGAATAATAAGCTGCGAAGAGAGAAATAATGAAATGAGAAAGAATGAGTAAAGTTGGTAAGAAAGTAAAAAGAAAGGGGAAAATATAGAATACATAAAAAATGAAATAACATAAAATCAATATTTATACATATATATAAAAGAAAAGAAAAACATTCGCCATCAGCTGCAACGATGTCTTCATTACCGATGTCGAAACAGCCCAGAAAACGCAGAAACGATATCATCTTTTGTGGCACACTGAAATCACTCTACGTCTCAATCATGCTACTATACACACATTCCAATTTGATATCGCTTGATTGCGTTGAGAACACAAACGAGTTTTCATGTCACCGCCCTGGCTTTAATCGCCTGGCGATTGTTACAAGTTACTGCGCCCAATCTCCTAGGACATATCATATCTGTCAAAGGCAACATAGGGTAAGCTGGCAGCTAGGGTATAGCGAGACAAGAAGGTGGTTCGGCAGGCTATGATTATGCACAACGACATGAAGAAGCATCCAAATCGGCCCTGAAACCTCGGGTTTGTTGATGACTCAGATACTTCTGGACCTTTCTCGCCACTGTGTCGCGAGACATGCGTATCCATCTGTCTGACCTATCGCTTCGACCTGGGGATCTCCATCTCCGGGCACCATTAGGCGATGAGGTTCAGTCATAGAATAATCATTCTTTCGTCTGGTCATCCGAACCACGGATTCAACATCAAGTGTGTAGCCATATGGGTTGTCAGTTGGGGAGTACCTGTAGGCTCCAGAATCGCTTTTTGAGAAGATATGCACGATGGGACCATGCACTAGCCCGTGATGGTCTGGTAGAGCTGGACAATTAGGGCAAAGGTTTGGGGACGAGGCACACTTGCCACAACGTAGCGGCTGGTTGGGCCTTACAATACGGTTCTCCGTTGTTGGCGTTCCAGGTTGTGTGTTAAAGCCGTGTAATTTCCATTGCGACCGGGCTAAGATATCACATTCCAGACAGTACGCAGACCAGCGTGGAATGAGGCGTGAATCTGATCCTAATAAAGACATGAAGCATATACAAGCCTCGTACTTGAACTCAAAATTCTCTAGGGCGGCCATTGGACTCTTATAGCATCTCAACTTCAGGTTCGAGTTGATAACTATCGTTATAGTTGGCCCGTTTAGGCCGTCGTCTCGGTTACTGACTTGGTTGGACCGAAATGGTGTAGAGGGCTAGAATCTCCCCCAGGACCCAAGCAGCTGACATTAACTACGTATCGTACACCCAAGCACTTGAGGCATGATAGTATGGATAAAGGCTCAAAGTAATACTTGCTAGCAACTGAGTAACTAGACCGGAGATTCCTTCTATCTTTACTAAGATCCTGACATCAACTGGCTCTCTCTGTTTCAAAACTGTCATCCAATGCCCACCTCAAGACATTGCAAAATGAGATTAGCACTTGCAGGTTAGGGATAAATTGATTTTCTGCTATGAAGTTGCGTTACTGTACTCTTGTTGGACAGGCAAGTAAAGCCGCCGTGTAGCCGACACGCCCCCGGCTAAAATGTCTATGCGGCGTTAATTAACGAGCATGAAGGAGGGACAGACGATTTCGGTCACCCCTATAACAGGTTGTATATTGCTCTCCTTCAGACAAATATGGACGGCTACGTGATGGAAGGTCTAAGTTCGACCGGTATAGGAGATATACCTGGTATGGTATACAGGCAAGTGACGGCCATATCAGAGTTTTTCTCCAGTAAAAAGAAAAAATATATTTGACTTTCTATGTACCCGATCGGAATGACCCAATATATCCTCAAAGAATACCGATCATCATATTACAATAAATTCTTGCCCGGACAACACCACGATGGCTCCTGATCCACGCGACAAAACCCAGGTTTTGCATGATTTAGCGGACAAGTTCAATCATGCTGCAGACTTGCAGTCAGAGAGCCTGGAAAACGTACGTATCGAGAATTGCATAGGGTACTGCAAAGTTCCACTTGGCATTGCAGGTCCGTTACGCTTGGCCGGAACACCTGTGCTCGAGGATATCTATGCCCCTTTAGCCACATACGAAGCTACCCTTATCGCCAGCTGCTCTAGAGGATGCAAGGCCTTTAATGCTTCTGGCGGTGTACATATTGAAACTCTGAGCAATGGCATATCTCGCGGTCCTGTCTTCGTTTTCCAAAATCCAGGGCAGGCAGTCATATTTGCCCAAGCACTACCGGGTATGCAGAACGCATTTGCTAGGTGGGCAGAAGCGACAAGCAAGCATGTCAGGCTCAAAGCTATCGAGACTTCCATCATCTGTTCGCAGGTTCATCTTCTGTGCACCTATAGCTGTGGGGGCGCGGCGGGACAGAATATGGTCACAAAAGCCACGCAGTACGCCTGTGACATGCTGCGGGAGTCATTTGCCGACCAATACAACATCTTGGACTTTTTTGTTGAAGGTCAGCTAGCTTCCGACAAAAAGCCCTCCTGGGGAAACGTGAAGCAGGCTCGTGGTGTTGAGACTTTGGTCTGGGGAACGATTTCACGAGAAGCTTGTCAGAAGATCCTCGGCTGCACCACCGAGCGCCTCTACATCGCCCAGAGGACTCTCAAAGAAGGCGGGATAAGGAACGGTCAGTTCGGATCCAACATAAACCCGGTCAATATCATCTCAGCCATGTTCATTGCAACGGGTCAGGACCCTGCCAGCACCGCGGAAGCATCCTGGAGCCATCTGACCTCGGAACTTGACCCCAAGACTGGTGCGCTTTGCATGAGCCTCTATTTCCCGTCTCTACCTGTCGGCACTGTTGGGGGCGGCACAGGACACCCGATGCAGAAAGAGGCTCTCAAGATGCTGCGATGTGACGGAGACGGGCCAGACCAGAAGGAACGGCTGGCCGGGCTTATAGCAGCGTTCGGTCTTGCACTCGACGTCAGCACAAGCTCAGCTATCGCTAACGACACCTTTACTGCCAGCCACATGAGGCTAGCTCGTGGAGAAACCCTGCAATCGCGTTTGTGAGCGACTTTCGCTATTGTCCTACGTATATTGAGGTTAGGATGGCAATATCGCTTAGTCAGTCCGAGGATACCGTGCTTGGAAGGTTGTGCACGTATGTATGTATATGTAGCTAGAGAAACTGCGTTCTTTGCGGCGGATAAATCGGCAGCTGGGATTGGGCTTCCCCTTTCTTAGCTGCCTTTCTTTACCTTCTATGTCGAGTAACGAGTGCATGGTGTAAAACTTCTTACATTATCTATATTTTGACCTATTGGCTCTTTTATACCTCGCGACCTGAAGCTAGATAGCAAGCTATAATGAGGGCTATGCATCAACTCCTGTTGAGGTCGGCTCTCTGTAGCACGTGGACAAGGTTATGGAGACACTAGCAGTAAATGAAAGAAAAGAGGTGGATCGTTGAGATAATGCCTATCCTGCATCACACACTATCATATAAATACAGAACGGAAAATAATAGCCCTAGACTGTTATAATAAATAAGCAAAGCATGAACGACTTGCAGATTGGCTCGCTCGCGCCCAACCTCTTCAGCAGTGAAGAATCTTGAGTAACCCAGTTGATTCGAAATGATCCCTAATGCACAGAAGTCAGAAGACCCACTAGATCCACCGTCTCGTATTTGTGGCCATCCTTAGGTAGGAATGTTGAGATTCCGCTTTCCGACTTTACGAAAAGCAGAGACTCTCCCTCCTTGGCTTGTACCACGACCTTTGATGTTTCCCTTGGAAATGATTTGGGGTCAAATGTAAGCAGAATCATCGCAAGATCTGGCAGCGTGATCGTTTCATCACGATCCCGACCCGCCAAAGTGACACTCCCTTCAGCAACCTTGAGAGGGTCTTGGCGGAGATTGAAACATAAGATCCATCTTGCAAGACTGGAAAAACCATTCTCTTCCAATTTGTCGAATGAGAAAGAGATTGACTGGGATGTGTGAGTCGGAACAGCAACAAAATTGCGAAAGAGATGCGAACTATCTAGCACGTATGCAGCGGACTCTCTGTCGAGAGCGATGTTGAATTGGTTTGCGAAGATATTCTTAGCAAGGTCCAGAGTTCCCTATGGAGATGGAGAGGTTAGTATGTGTAGGTCTAGAATCAGGCAATTCGGAGACTTACTGCTTGTACGACACAATCGATCTTCGCTGCTACGCCTGGTTCATCAACAAGACGACGAAGAAGGTTGAAAGATGCCCCCTCTATAAACGTGGCACCTCCTGCGGCCATAATCCGTTCCGCCAAATGGCGAAAATCAAGATCGTCAACCAAGATGTTAGAGTTCTGCAGTTTCTCATCGGTTTCTTTGATACGGTTGTTGTACCATTGCCTGGTCTTCTGCTGCCTTTGAGTTTCAGACAGCTCCATGAAACCATATAATTCCCTGATATCTTTTGCACTGCTGTTGAACAGCTGTTCCAGGGCATGACACTTGAGATTCACAGGAGTCGTATCAGACAGTGCATCCCTATCCACCAGGATTCTTACTTTGCCCTGGCTTCTAGATGGCCCTGGCAGTTCGTTGAGGCACCCTGCGAGGCCCCTGGCCATGAGAGAAGCATGTAGATTTGAGTCCTCTAATGAGCTTTTGGAGGGCTTGATTGCCATACTCAACTAGTTGTAGTTTCCAGCTTTAGCCAACAGAACTAACTCGAAAGGACGTAAAAATAAAGCTTTCAAAACTTACCAAGCTTCGGTCTTCTTCGCTGAGGCCTTTACGCGGGCTTATATGGTCCTCTGTCAACAAACCATTTAGGCGAATCTTGAGGGGTTTTCCAAGACCAGCGAAGTGGCGCTCGAGTAAGCTGTCCAAGTGTTCTTGGTCATCTGGTTTCAAAACTGCCAGGCTAAAGTCAACAGGCCGAGGCTCAAATATGATAACCAATTCGACATCAGGCCTTTCTTTTGCCCATTGTAACAGGAGCATAAATGCTGCTATGTTGTCGGCATCCGGGGCGTCATTGCGGACTATCACCAGCTTCTTGGTGTCTTGTTGGCCAGTCATGTTGGCGTTTGAGTGAGGAGCGAAGGAAGAATGGGATGGTCGAAGCGATGGCAGGATATGTATCTAGTTGAAGGTGAAGAAGGCTACATGAGCCCGAGGGAAGCATTCTTATGCTATATATATATAGTGAAAGATCGTGCAGGTCCTCTGGTTCAGGCCCCCACATTTTCGATGGCTCAGCTTTGATTCAGATCTGGCTTGTGGTATGCCTTGGCGATAGTGTTGAGCTCAGTCACTGATCCGAGATTACGGCCCACATGGCCCAGTTTAAAGGTAGGGTCCAAATGTATCCGGCAGGTGATGGGGCCGCAAGGCTGAGCAGATGCCCAGTCTCAATCCTCTGAGCCGTACAATAATGTCCTAGCCCAGATCAGATCTGAATCTGCTTCTCGGTCTGACTTGGATGATTATGTGACGGCACCCATCATGTCTGAAGAATCGTGGGGGTCTTTCACGAATAGTTTACATACATTCAAGCACCCGCACGATAACGCGAACCCTTGTTCAAAGTTATAAGCATCCGCTGGTTTTTAGTCTACCCTCACTATCGGTAGTCTGTGGCGCTTTATCATATTCGATAGCATGCGATAACAAGGGCCCTCGGAAACCCAATTTACAAATATCCTTATTATCCAATCGGGAAACAATAATCAGACCAATGGCTCAATTTTTGTATATATTAATAGTGATCCACACGTAGCAGTACTACATACACATGTACGCGTTGAGGGGATCAACCTTTCCCACCATCGAATGCTGGGACACCTTGGCCGTAACTGAGGATTCTACTTTTGATTCTTTGTCAAGCCTTCCCAGCCGTTTCGAGTCTTCCACCTGCATCTATGAGCCAATATCGTATCGAGAGATCCTCGAGTGCGTTTGCTATCTATAATCGGATAGCCGGTACCACCAAATTTCACAATCAGCGCCCACTGTCATGATTAGGAAATCAGGAAATTGAAGTTTTTTGGCCAAAGTAGTATCTCCATTTACACAATACCAAGCCCACCTCCCATGTAAAGTGCTCCATTGTTTACCATCAGTTATGCCTCTTCAAAATGGAAAAGAAATAGAACCAAGGCCGACATAGGCTCTAAGATGGCTAAATTTCGATTCTTGTACAGTACCATTTTCCGGCATCAAAGGAAACCTCCAACATCGCAATCACCGCCGTTTTTCCAGGCTTTACACAGTCTACAAGACGGTCAACCTACCGCTGCTTCTACGTCAGTCAGAGTATCGCCTTCTCAGAATGTCTTCACCAAGCGTCTGATTTACTTGACAGTGGTACCGGTAGATAGTAACTCAGTTCATTCCGGTGCCTTTCCCGAAAGCGCTCTGGAGTTAGTGATACGCCCAAAAATGGGAGAAAGATATTGCATCTCCTTTTTTTTTTTTTTTCGGAGACCGCCAGGAATGGACTATAGAAAAGAATCGTTTCCTTCAGAGGTATGCATGTTTGCGGCAAAAAGTAGACCGAAGAAGGAAGAGAAAAAAAAGTCCCATTTCAGCCTGGGCAAACCGATGATGCAAACAAGTATTGTTCACAGGATAACTAACCTACCATCACGTACTTAGCCTACACTATTAAACCGTATACGCCGACGCTCAGGCAAATGATCCTAGGTCTAGAATACAAGCTGAAGCTCTACCACATCAGCATCATTATTATCATCTAATTCTTTGAAACTTCGGACCTTCATCTTGATATGACGAGCATGAGTTGGACCGCTTTGCTGAGGTCTTCTATCACCGCCTTCTGTCAAGAGCTCCAACATCTAAAAGAGCCAGATGCCGTGCTCAGAGAAGAGCTGGCTGTAGTTAAAGATCGTTCGAGGAGGAGACTGGAAAGCTTTGCACTGCATCCAACGGTTGACGGTGTACCTAGCCTCCAACAAGAGCTTCTTGCAGATGGCTGGCAGATGAGAGACCTCGAGCTTGCGCACGTGGCTTCCAGGGCCCAGAGGCTTGAGCTATATGACGAAGCAATGGAGGAACTAGCCGGAAGGATGCTGAGGGAACAGTTCAATATCCTGGGCCTAGCAGCGATACAAAAGTTGGTACCAGAGTTATCTGCATCCCTAGACCTGGACGAAGATGACTCTGTCCTTCTTTGTTCCAATGATGGCCAAACGTCGGTCGCTGAGTGCCAGCCGAACAATGTAGCGGTTGGAGATGCACATGTGCAGGCTCCCCATCATGAAAAAAGATGGGACGACGAGTCCTGCCAGACGGTCCGGCCAAATGCAAATACATCCGTGACGTGGTGTACTTTGGTAAGGCGATCAAGATACTGCTCCGCAGGTTGCAATTTCCCATGTACTGATGCCATTGTAGCGCAGGAGAGATCAAGCTGATCCCCACGGCAATAGCGGTCGGGAGCGGATTTATCGCGCGATGACGAGACGAGCACCCCTCAGACAGAGAACAGCGAGGAACCACCGTGAAAATTCGCCATCGCCACTTGCTACCGGAGTTCAAGTGTTGCATCAACACGACGATTCTGAAAAGGCTCTGATCCGTAAGAGAAGTCGCACCTTATGCAACAAGGCTATGAACATGGGAGTTGATGGACGCACCACCTGCATACTGGTCTTCAAGAATCCAGTTCACGACGAGTGGGTGTCTGCGGGACACATACCGGAAGGTCAAACGATCCCAAGCCTTGACGCTATAGTAAGTATTGCCGTAGCCACGCTCTTCCTGTCTTTGACTTACAGTAGAACCAGGTAGTCGAGCATATGGGACGTTGTCAAGAGGTCGGAACAGACTCGCCCTCCATCAAAGTTGAGAACAGTAGCCCAAACACGGCAATGGGAAGAGAACGCGATTACATGAACATGATTGTACATGATGGCATAGGTTGTGCAAAGTAATGATGGATGGATCATGCTCACCTGGAGTATAGGCGAACGGCCCATAATTGATTGAAAATGATTGAAATTCCATATTTCTACATGTCACCATCTTGGAGGATGTTACCTAGTACAACCTTGTAGGCAATACCATTACAATTTTAATTCAGTCATTTCCGCTCTGCTCACTGGTCCTCGACAAACAGAGACGTCTTGGCCAACTATATTGTATCAGCATCGCCAAGTTCAACGAGCTTTGTCCCATGACAGTTCAAAGTGCTACATGTAAATGCCCCCTGGTCTATATTTTAGTTTGTGAATCAATGCTGTGGTGCCGTTGCACTGCTTAAAGCTATTTCAAAGTTTTTACATGCGAAGGTTAAAACCCGGAACTTGGAGCTTGGCATTGCTTATTGATTATTGATAAGGCATATCACATGGTGTACAGTACAACATCTCACCTACATACATACTACAGTACAGTACACATACCATCGATCTCTCATGGTCCTATGTCGTCAGATCCCCAGTGCTTATCGACCCACGTCTTAGAACGGATAGATGAGTACAGCAGCACATCTTTCCGTTGAGATCTATGCAGTGCCTGATGATTGAGACCTTCCCGTTTCGTACTGTTCATATGCCACTTATCATTTGCGACCTCTACCGAGACGCTGGTTTCATCCGCAGCCGCGATCTTAACATGACCCAAGTTCGATCACTGGAGGACTCATTTTCGGCCGTTTGAACTGGCCTTCGCGTCCACAGTAACATTGTCTAGCGCCAGAGGCTAGAGCTTCGGTAATTTACGTCCTCCAGACGCTGAAATGAGGCAGAATATGGACTGCGTTCCCGTGTATGGTCGAGATAGGTGCATTCGAACTAAAATGACGTCAAACGCAGACATATCTATTAAGCATGGAAAGCGCAACCTGCTATTCATAAAATGTGAAAATTCATCTCCTAGGTAAAAACACGAAACTCAATCGCATCTTTAAGCTACGACAAAGCGGCCAATTGGAATCATACTGCTCCACTATCCTAAGCTTCCTACTTCCTCTTCCTGTACGGCATGGCTGGTCCCACCGCCAATCTAACCACGCGACTACGCGACGCCATCGGGAATTGGAACAAGCATCTTCAAGGTATCAAAGATCCGGACGATGTCTTTCGCCAGGAGCGAGCCCGTATAAGCGACGCATCGAAGAAACGAATCGAAGAGTTTTATCTCAATACCCTGCAGGGCAATGACAACAACAACAATGACGACAACGTTGCCCTTCTTTTGCGAGCCCTCCTCTCTGATGGCCAGCAGATGCAGGAGCTTGAGGTGGAGCACGAAGGCACGCGAGCCAAGAAGCAAGAGCTACAAGATGAAGGAGCTAGGACTGTAGGGAGGAGGATTGTCGCAGATGTAATCGACATCCTAGGCCTCTCTGCAGTGCAGCATCTGATGCCTGCGGTACCTTCCTCACCAGAAGAGGCCACATCGACCACCAAAGACTACGTCGACAGCGCGAGCCTGGCAGTTCACCATGGTTCGGACGCACCACCAGCTACCATGGGGCTCACCACGCGAACCCGAAGCTACAACACAAGGAAGAATGGTGGAGCTCGTCAGAAGATGGCGCCATCAATAGGCCCGCCTGTGAGCAAGGGCGATAGTTCGGTAAGTCATCAAACAGTTCGAGGTTTTCATGAACTTAGTTATGTATCCGTCTGTCTTTACTTCCATACTCTTCAAGGCTCCCATCTTGTTGTTCCAACTTGAAACCTATCCCACTGATAGTGACTTAGCTCAAGAGAAAGCACCAGCCAGATAGAGATGACGAGCGGGATATAAAGCAGGAAAAGAAGACACCCCGAGTCTCAGCAAGACAAACCCCGTCTTCTGCTGGAAAAGCCAACTTTGACAGCGTAAGACCATTGCCGGCGCCTTATACTAGTTCGGGTGATTTACTTCAGCATAGCAATGAGAAAGGTGTCATCTCCGCCAGGAGAGGGATGAAGTCACAGTACAAGAACATCAGACTCGATGTCAACCGCCGCTCCGCTCGTGTAATGCTTCAGAGACATCCCTTCCGACCTGACTTGTGGGTCTGTCTAATATTCGTTCCGCCAGACCACGCCAATATGAGCCTCGATACCATGGTCAACCGATCAATCATGCCTGCACTCGTCCAATTCGTCAATCGACGACGAACGGCAAATGGTCCGGAGGGCCAAGCAGCTCTGGGAGCTGCACAGCCACCCGTAAATACTCGCAGTAGCTTCAACAATGTGAGAGAGAGAGAGGGAGAGGGAGAGGGAGAGGAAGAAGCCGAGAAGAATTTTTAAAATAGGAAAGGGCAATAGCTTCGGTATGCTGTGGCAACGATATAGTGTTTGTAGCCTGGCAAACGAGGAGCAATATTGGAAAACTTCTTACCACCTAGTACACCTACCATCGCATGATATTTAAACGTCATCTGTGTTCGCAACATCGATTTATCCGCAGTTACTAGGTCTGCGTTCTGTTCTACACCAAAGACTATAATAGGCCATGGTTCTAGGCCGCCTGCCGTCTCTCTTCCCGAATCTTGGTAACCACTTTCTGCATCGCACCTTCACCATGATCATCGTCGTATCGCTCTGAGTCGATGAGGAACCTCGCGTTCGGAGTCCTTTTACATTTATAGTCAGAGCTTTGCGACATGGCTTTCATTCTACAGAGCTGGTCATCTCCGATCATCGGAGGGGTCGGGCTAGTTCGCGAAGCTTGGACCATGGCATGGAATAACGCCATCGTAGATATATCGGCAATGTCTATGCTACCAGAAAAGACGTTAAAAAGAAATGATCAAAAGTGTCTTCTGTCAGGGCAGCATTACATACAGAGACTGTGGTCCGCGACCGTCATCTTCGTCATGAGCCGAGATGAGCAGTCCAGACAGCATGGTCACCTCAAACTTGAGAAGCAAGTTGTAGAACTGCAGTAACAAACACAGCGCGGTTTCAAAGTCTTTATCGAGGATCATACAAAGGGAAAATTGAGTGGAAGAGTGATTCTCCCAGTACCCGGCATATTTTCGCCGTGGGCATCAACCGAAAAGGTTTTATGTAGAAAAATGATCCAAGACGCCAGTTTTGGAAGGTGCAGCTCTCGTGACGCGTGTGGTATACTCTATCCATCTAATGCCTCAACAGATTGTACAGTATCTGAACACGCTTTGTTCAGGAAGGAGGCAACTGCCATAGCAGTGCATCCTCGCAAAACAGCTTTATATATGCATGTTAGACGGGGCGTTTCTTTGGGGATGTAAACTACCCTAGAGCCAAGCCCATGATAATTTAGCCTTGTTGGCGTCGCGTCGCTTCCTGATGCCTACAAGATACAGAAATGAACAGACGAGGTCAGCTGCATGACCTCGACTTGATAGTCGGCTTCATGATTGCGGATGGTGGGACGACATGCAAGATTACCTCTTCGAACATGAATCTGTCATCGGCGTTTGGGTGTTGAGATTGCTTTTCGGAATGGTAACATCATCTGGTGACATCATACTCAGCGTCTAAAAAAGAACGTAAGCCGATGGGTTGGGTTAGCCGAACCGCCCGAAGTGGCTGGGCGAATTGAAGGGCCAAATATTGACGGTTCGCGGCATGATGAATCTAAACCGAATTTGGTCAAGCGCAGTCGTATGTCCGTTATAGGACTCTTTGGACCAGTAAGCATCCCGTGCAGGCTCGATCAGTCCGCGTTGTAGAAACCACCGGCACCCTGCTAGCTATGGCGGACAAATTTGACCGCGAGTTAGCTCATACTGTCCCTGATTGGCGGCGGCGGCTTTAGTCCCTGGCCAAGCCTCTGCCGTTGTAGACTTGATTGCCCGTATCGTCTGCAGTAGTATAGGTAAGCAAACATCCAAAAACGAAAAGCGGCCAATCTCGGCTTTCGCAGGACTGTGGGGTATGGACAAATTGGCCTGGTTCCTGAATCCTGAATGGGTGACACTCCGGCCGGTTTTGGCCCAAGCGTACACATATGCGGTCGTTCTGTAGGGACGGACGGATCGGCGATTTTGGGACCGTGGGCGCCCACGTAAAATTCTGACAAGGAACGGCCAAATTGGGCTCGCCTTGCGCATGCATCAACCAACTACACATGAACCCCAAGTTCGAAAAGTCCAAAAATCGCCATCGACGGAGCATATCCTAGAGGCAGTTAGGGCCTTTCGTTCAAAACCGTACAACCCAATTCCACTCGCGCTCGAGTCGACTTTGCCTTCGGATCTATCCACAGCTGTGAGTGCCATGACGCCATACCATTCATTACGCTGGCGGCTTGGTTTGGCCGAAAGGGCACTAGTCACTAATGCATGCTTACATACGTTGGCCTACTTTTTCGTCCTAGTCTCCTCAAGCCCATGCTGCTCCTTGCCTTGCATCGTCCAAATTGTGAACCCGTTTCCTGAAGTCCATAACTGTCAGACCTTACCTATATTCGGTCCATTGATGCAGGTTGGTGTATTCATGTTGTGTTTTGTTCAAATTCTGCCCCCTTGAAAGTTCTACCATTCCGGTGCGTAATCTTAAAGTGTTTACCCTGTTTGCACGCGACGCCCCAGCACCTGTTCAACAATAACAGGCTTCATACTGTACTACTTCACCCCTACCGGCCAAGATAAGCCGCCGGGCGTGATGAATTATTGTACTGTATTGTATTGTACTGTACTGTATTGTATTGTACTACTTCACCACAAAATAGCTGGCTAAACATTGCGCTGTGCGACGGGCAAAGTCGCCTAGAGTCGAGAAGCGGAATATTCGCTGGCGAAGTATACCGGTATGCCACCAGCGACAGCTGACGGGCTTAGTTCGGCAGTTGGGTTAGTTGACTTTGCTTGTTGACACAGATTCTGGCTGTCATTCGGGGTAACTTGCCTAGCTTCAGTCTAACTTGGGCGATCTGCGCGGTCCGGCATCGCTTCTTCAGCTCCTTGCTTCGACCTTGGTCGCTAGTCAGTATCAAATTTTAGCTTTCGCGTAGTTCACATGATATCCCGCAATGTGGGGGTTATATATGCATGCAATTCATCCAAGTGAAGCACATCATGGATCCATCAAAGCGTGATAGTGGATGGACAAAGTAAAAAGCATAGACGCAGAGATGAAGAGCAATAAAAAGATTAATAATAAAAATTTTAAAAAGCGGAGGGAAAAATCCGGAGGCTGGAAACACGAACCAATTTTGCATGCTGAGTCATTTCCTGTTTCACGCGGCCCTATGAAATGAGGTCCTTGTCATAGGTCCGATCTGAGAGAGAGTATAGTCAGTCTCCTTCAACGGTGCGCGAGTCAGAGCCTTCGCGTCAACACTAAATCAAGCGACACCTGAAAATATGGAGCCACGCTGTGCCATAAACACCCTAGATCATCAACGCAATAGTGCTTAATCTCCGAGGGACAACGTCCGCTTCTGCCGCGTCTGTTTTCCGCTTCTCTGATCGGCGACAAGCTTAAAAGGAAAAGTGGATCAAGAAGCCGTTTTCGCTACTCAGGTCGGGACGTGACATGCATCGCGACGGAGCCGTGCGACATCCTAAAACAGTCACCCAGCAAGAAAGACGGAAGAGTCGAAATAGAACGAGGTGAAATGGAATCTCTACCCCCCTACAGGGTTGTCAAGACAGTCATTGCTATTGGCAACTCTACATTGAATTGTAGAAAATCCAGCCGCGAATCGGACTTGGCTATTTGACTGCAACGAGACTACAGGCTACCCTATACTAGCTAGCATCCTACAGCGGCAGAAATGTGCCCGTCAAGAGCTCAAGGGCCCGGCCACTAGATCGGCGATTAAAAGTCCGTTTTTTCGCAGTTGTTTTGCTACGTGATGTGGGTTCGATGCAGAGCAAGTCGATCACAAACTACCGATGTAACCTCAGTGCTGAGCGGACTGCACTAGGTGGGGCAAGCAATATACGGAAGAACCGAAGGTCGAAATAGGAAGTTGAAGAACAAAATCGACAGCGGCATCGTAAAATCGAACCCATAACCACAGCATGATGAGCAAAATCTTTGTCATGGGACGATACAGGGTGAGATTTGAAATGGAAAGCTTCCTATCCCCGAACCCGAACCCGGCGGGTTTTTACCATGCGCCTCATCGAAAAGGTATGGAAAATGGATTCACAAGGTTAGTTATGGATGGGAAGGTATCGGATTGCTTTGAGTGGCATACCCTATTCTCCTGGTACAGTCAGTATATGGAAAACACGGTATCTTGCATAACACTTTTGCTTTAGCAACGACACAGCCATAGCCAGTCGCACAGTTACCCAGAGTTGTGATATCTTGCACTCTTCTAAGTTATGATCTATCGTAGAGTATGGGTAGGAGGAAGTGATTTACGATCATGTCGAGTCTATTCGATCCCATGACTTGCGGTAGATACCTCGCTCATAATCAGCTTCATAACTTGTAAATTGCCTTTCCGGATAAGCTTGCAGCATTCATAGTCGCAGTGCGACTTCGTGGAATAGTTCTTTAAGTTATATTACATGTTTGTCGCCAGGCCTGATCTTCACGGCCTGAAGAAACGAGACAATTGGGAAAGACGAGCTGTTGCCGGCATGCCATCGACTCCAAAATCGGCTTTTTTGATTGAACTGGACAAGATGGGACGACAAGCTAGATAATGCCGGGTTACTGGCTGTTGTGTTTGATTGGTGACATCATACGGAATGAAATCATGTGTCAAAAGTCCAAAAAACTGCAACACGATTGATTATGCGAGTAGAAGCGGCCGATTCTTGACGGCTTTGGTGCTCATGCCGTAATCGTCTTAACTAGATTCGATTTAGCGCCGTGACTTCTTTCTGCCTATTTAAAGCACTTTCTTACCCGCAATCTTATGTTTCTGTTTTTTCACGTCATCGCAGTTGAGGATCGGTAGAGCAAGACTCCCGCTCCAGATGAATGAGGATCGGTAGAGCAAGACTCCCGCTCCGAGGTTCGGTAGAGCAAGACTCCCGTTCCAGGTTCGGTTGAGCAAGACTCCCGTTCCAGATGAGGTTCGGTAGAGCAAGACTCCCGTTCCAGATGAGGTTCGGTAGAGCAAGACTCCCGTTCCAGGTTCGGTAGAGCAAGACTCCCGTTCCAGGTTCGGTTGAGCAAGACTCCCGTTCCGAGGTTCGGTAGAGCAAGACTCCCGTTCCAGATGAATGAGGTTCGGTTGAGCAAGACTCCCGCTCC
>JAADJG010000842.1:0-13743 GCA_012932025.1 Fusarium austroafricanum | reverse complement strand
CCTTCTTATGGTACTAGAGTATTGCCGATACCAAGGGGGGTCGAATCGATGCTTATTATAATTTTAAATTATAGAAAGTTGCCCATTGCGTTTTGAAAGCCGTGAAGTTGACGTAACTCCGTTGGGTGAATATTAGCCTTAGAAAACCCTGCTATTATATCTCTTAAAGAAATAGAAAAGCAATAATATCCTTTCTTGCACTATCCTACATAAAAATCTCTTTAAAATTGCTTTATCCTAGACTTTTTGCTATTAATAGTATACAATACAGTAGGATAGTTAAGTCTCGTACCTAGAAATATCCCCAGTGCAAATCTATTTCCAATCCTGGGCCACACTATTATGGTTGCTGCTTCCCAGTGCCGTCACAAGCACCGCAATTAAATGTAGTGCCTGCTTTCTTGCCTGTGCCGCCGCAGAGTCTACAGTCTGAATCTGGCATGATAAATAAATCAATCGAAGGAGATGAGGATGGTGAAAGAAGTAGGAGAGGTCGCGGCTACAGGAAACTAGAAGAATCACGCGCTCTTTATAGAGATCCGGCTAAGTGTCTGCTGAGGGGTCGGTAATATGTGATAGTAGGCTTACCTACTTGCCACTTCTCATTACTTTGCCATTTTAAACTTGAACTTATTTTTTCCCAATCAAAATGAGCCACATACAAATGGGATTCTCGCCTGACACAGGTGAGATCATTGTAAGTGGGCGAGTCTAAGACAGCTTCGGATATTCTAACGCTAATATTCACCCAACGGAGTTACGTCCACTTCACGGCTTTCAAAACGCAATGGGCCACTTTCTATAATTTAAGATTGTAATAAGCATCGACTCGACCCCTCTTGGTATCGGCAATACTCCAGTACCATAAGAAGGGGTTTCACATTGCATTGTGGAGCTTAAGTCGGACACATCCCCAAGCAAGGCTTGAGCTGCTATCCTGATGTAAAGCTTTGTGCTCCGTTAATGAGGGAGGTATTTTGTGGTTCCTCAGAAGAAGTCTCGCGGAGCGATCCGGCCGTTCAGATAAGATGTATTCGCCAAGCGTCGAGAGCACCATGCTTGAGGTACTTGGGGCAGATACTCTGACGTCTGTGTTTTCTTTTGAAGCATTAACGCTGGTTGCGAGCTCACTGCATATTATCGATAATCTGTGGAAGAGTAACAGCCGAGATAGGGCCGTGATTGCTGCTATCATCATGAGATGTGGTTGCCTATTCCTGGTTTATCTCCAATAGAAAGCCACAACGTATCGAGATGGCACTCTCGGATGGGTGGCGGGTCCTTCTGATTCGTCTCTGAATTACAATATACGCTTTTGGCTGATTGTTGCCGGAGGTAACGGCTATCGTGAATAGAGCTTACCGGTATGGAACGTTTCCTGCACTACATCGTGATGGTCTTGACGCAGTTAACTCGCTTACTGGTGTACTAATGCGGCTGACTACCATTCAACAGGGTCGGTAATATATGTATTTGACATGCTTAAGGAGTATTTAATGAGCCAAATATCCAAGGCAAATATCAGTCCAAGTCTTTCCTGCCTTCTGCCTTTAACCTAGACCATCGCGTAAGGCCCTCTCACCCACCACCTCAAGATATGCTGTCAATCTCACGAAATCAGATACAAGATATGTAAGACCTTGATCCCTCGAAAGACGAAGCTCTGCCAACATGTCATTGAAGAGCGAGCCATGACCATTCCTTGGCCAGAGAACTGCGGCAATTGTGGGACTATCAAACGAACAGAATACCTTGGTTTAACGGTGGAACCGGACCCTTGCGAGGACTGCATAGCGAATAAAGTGTTTGTCAGAAATTCAGCTGGTAGATGGGTTCGATCATCTTAGACTGGCCTTACGGCATGATCTTCTCGATGAAGGAGCCATAAGGAGTTCGATGAGAAGATACTGACCTGTGTGTGCTTGGTGGTTGGGATGATGCTATGTTGGGGATAGACGCGCTATTCTCATATCATCAGAAGACAATATAACTAGCAGGTCATCAATTGCTCCAGAATCCCGCTTTGGGCTATCGTCTCGGCCTCATGCATCCTTGTTTTGACCCAAAGAGGATCCTCCTCGCAAGTGACTCTCCAGGCATCTCCATCTATAGCGTCAATATCAGCAGCGAGCTTTGTAATGGACTTATATCGGCCATGCCAGCAACTCGATATAATCCCATCGCATTCCAAGTGGCCTATTAGGGGAAGCTCCATCCTCTGTAGCTTCTGCATACGAATTGGACCGTGATCCGGACCCCACCATTGGTCCTCAAACGGGTCGTAGCCGCGAGTCAATGAATAGAAGACCGACCCAATGGCGAACTGTTCAGTTCGGCAGCCAGCCTTTCCATACGTCCCGCGATCTGGGCCACCCTCGTCACCAAGAAGTCTGGCAAATGGCTCCGTTCCAGACAACATATCCTCTCCTATCTTGAGTGTACGGTCAAAGTCTGCTAGCTTCACGTGTCCAGCGGGGCACAAAAGCATGTTCCCAGGACGAATGTCGCAGTGGGCCAGACCAAGTTCTTCAAGCCAAGCGGCAGCAGCGCCAAGCTGCTTCATCCAACGGAAGCAACACTCTAAGGGTTGTCTTCTCACAACCCCTATCACTCGCTGAGATGACCCGTCTCTCTGCTGTTCTTCCCTGAGAAGGGATGCAAGATCCCCATTCGTGGCATATTCTAGGAAGATCACTTCCTCGGTTCGGTAGAAACTTCGGACAATATACGGCGACGGAGGATGACGCTCAAGTATGTCAAAAATAGTTCGTTCATTAGCCAAGTTGCAATCTCGACCAGGGCGGACCTTTTTGACAACAATATATTCATTCAACTTGAATGTAAACCCAGTGCTACCAAGGCTGAGCAGACGAGGTCCAATCTGTGCATGCACCGAACGACTTGACTTCTCCATAGAGCATCGACAAGCAGGAGGCGTTTGAGGGTAATCGTGACGCGGAAATCGTAGCGAGTTCTTCGTACACTTAGGGTGCTAAGGGGTGTCGGCAGGACTGCTAGGATGACGATACGATGCCACGCCACAATATTGCTCGAGCTAGTCAGTGCCAGTCTTCTCTAAGACCGCCTAATAAGCATAGAAGTGGTTGTGCTGGAGTTCTCGAGTTTTGGAGACCGGAAGCGTCGTCGTCAGCATTGTATCCGGGGTTTACCCTTTCTTTATTCCCGGGGCATTAATTGGAGGGAGCCTCATCCCATCCCAGATCAATAGTTAGTATGTACACCACCGCGAGGAGGTGAGGATGGGAAAATCTTTAGTTCTGTGAATCCTGTGAAACATTGATGCAGGCTAAGCTTCGAGGATTTTGTCATTTACGGAGGGTGATATCCACTGCCATTCCCCTCGTGCAAAACTGCCATCAAGCACCCACGCATTCTGCCACGGCGTCAATCTTCATATTCCGGGCTAAAAGAGGGACTCGACATTTAATTGGTGTCTTAAAAGCCTCCCATCTGACTAAACTAGCACCTGCCAGCCCCTGGTTCTGGCACGCGGTTCCTGAGCTAATCTGGCCACCTAGTTAGAAAAGCGGGGTAAGTAACCACTTTGGAGGCTTGTGGCATGTGCCACTTATTAAAGAGATAGTGATATGGTTGAATTATTACTTTCATTCACTACCTTCTGGAACATAATATCAAAGTAAAGACGGGAAACTGGAACCCTCTCCGAACTCTGCCTTGACTGATTGTCTAGACCCTGTCGAAAGCGACTTCTGAGGCGAACGTGCCGTGTCTTGCCCTTCGATGGCCGTTATTCTTCGGAGCCTGATTTGAAATGATTGGCTACGATTCATCAGGAGCATGTGCTGTTGGTTGCGTCTTTTTTTTTTTCTTCTTTTTTTTTTAAGCCACAGATCCAAGAGATTGCCACTAATTCCGGCTATCTGGCGCTTGCTTCCTCGTTTTCCAGAGTCTATGACGTACATGTGTAACACTCCTACAGTAGGCTTTACCTTGGTTAACTCACATGGCCCAGTCAATTTGTGCGGAACCTATCCTTTTTTAATGATGTGCTACATGTCCAATCGGAGCCCTGTCAGGATTGGACCCTTTACCCCTCTTCTTCTTTCCGCTTTTTCCACGCTAAGCCCTGGCTGCCTGTCTCTGTTTCACATCTTTGGTCTCTCTGTTTGGTTGAAATCAGCCGTCCGTCCCCACATGGCTTGAACTCTAATGCTCCCTTGTCTCTGCCTCTGAGATCTGCATATTCCCTGCTTAGTTAGTTCCCCCCACTGTTCCCTTGATTAAATCCCCCTCCACCTTTTCTTGTGCCCTTCTTACTTATGACTATTTACTCTCTATTCGCATTGAATTCCACTATGTCCAAGCTCCCTTCTTAGCATCGTCTAAACCCCACTCCAGTTCAACAAGTCAAGGTTCATACCAAAGTGCTTCGAGTCTTAGCTCTAGTCATTCAACATTGGACGAAGCTGAGTCGGACACGTCGACCGTTACAATGCTACCAGAGATGGATACCGTCCACCCTGCCTACCAGCAAGACCCTCCCGGCGACGATATGCAAGCCTACGATATCTACGCACCCATGCCTGACGTGTATTTCATGACGCAAGACCCTTCAGGCATGAATACCTATGAAGCGCTACCTCAATCCCATTGGGGACAATGGTGGTCTCCTGAAGATGCTTCCTTTGCCGAATCAACCAACATGACCGCCCCTAATGTCTTCGCCCAAGAGCCCCAATACAACTGCGCCTACGATCCTGAAACCTCTACACAGTGGGACTCTCCTGCTACCTCCACCCACAGTTATCCTGTTCCATCGCCGGCCACCGACCCTACCAGCTTAGATATTCCTGTCGGTGACGCAGAGAGCCGTCGCAGTTCCTCATCAACAGAGTGCGACAAGCAAAAACGCAAGCCAAGTACCACCAAGCCAACCGCCTCCATGCCAACGAGACACACGTCAACAAAGGCAATCAAACAAGTTACCCACAAAAAGCCCAAGGGTCGCGGAAGCAAAACCAAGCCAGCTTCTCAACCTGCAGAAGAGTTTTCTCCCCAGTCAGACGACGAATTCGACGAGTACTGGAGAAAAATCCAGGCAAAAAACCGAATCGCCTCCAACAAGTTCCGCGTCAAGAAGCGCGAGGACACGAAGAAGCTTCGGGCCGAGGAGGAGAACATGGAGAAGACCAACCGCAAGCTGTTGAGCTCTGTATCCGACCTCACTAAACAGGTCTACCAACTCAAGATGCAACTCTTGCAACACACTGACTGCAACTGTCGCCTGATTCAGGAATACATCGCCAAACAAGCCAACCAGTACATGTACGACTTGCGCGGAGATGAGAAGCAGCAGACAACTGCGACTCATCCTCAACAACATTTACATCACTACCAATAATGTTCTCAACAAAAGCGAATCACTATATATGACTAGTATATGTGAATCGATGACTCCGAACCCAAACATTACTATCTGATACCACACGACCATGACCTGAAAAACCTCTTTCCAGATTCCGGGGGATAGAAAGCGCACTTTTTAAGAAGAAGCGATATCTGCATTTAACCTTATGACCTTATTCTATTCCAGATTATGGGGGGATAGAAAGCGCACTTTTTAAGAAGAAGCGATATCTGCATTTAACCTTATGACCTTGTTCTATTCCATATTGTGGGGGGATAGAAAGCGCACTTTTTAAGAAGAAGCGATATCTGTATTTAACCTTATGACCTTGTTCTAATTTCCTTTTTTTCGTTCTCGGTACTTTGGGACCGTATCACGACAAGAAAGGCGTTGGCAAGCTACGTTGTATAAAAGCTCTGAGGCTTAAACCTATACCAGAAAATAGCATCGAGCCTAGCCTTCAGATTGTGTGTCATAACGCCGTATACAATATCACCCAATGCTGGCAAATGTAACAAAACAAATTGGTTATGAAGACCAACTCCTGCTAGTGCCTGAATTGTAAAGCCACAAACTCCATAGCAAAAGACTTGTCAGTGCCCAGACATCACGGCCAGCTAACTCTGGTAATAGTCGATTCCCGCCTCAACATCAGGAGGTTGCGGATGAATCTTCTCGTTTGTACCAGGCCGCAAACGTTACAAAGAAACTCAGTACCAGAAGAAGTACCTCGCCAGCGAGGTGTTTCTGTCACACTGCATAAGTGACATTGCTTGACTGGCTCGGCGTCATCTGCTATAGAGAATCTCGAACGAGGCGATCGGGATGTGAGTTAATGTAGCCCTTTTTTAGCACATCGCTGATGCCCCGACGACGGTTGGCTATCGCTGGTCGAGGCATGTCTCTGTGAAGTAGAGCGCACCACTTCATCCAGAGCCTGAGAGATGTTGCTGGCGAGGCATGCTATGGCTGATAAATCTGTTTCGCGAATGGTAGACTTGCTAGGGGACTCGTTCAGGAATTGGTTTATATCGTAGGCTTGAGCGAGCTTGTGCAAGGTATGAGCATCTTGCACAACCTGGTTTGTTAGAACATTCAAGATGTTTGCGATAAAGAAGGGAAATAGCTTATACCTTCTGGACCTTGGCCGTGCTATTGGCATCACAGGGTTTAGAGTTGGTAATTGACTATAGGAAGAAGTTACTGGACTCCGCCAGGGACTTCTCGGATGGCGAGATCATAAGGGTGAGAGGATATTAGACGAATAGAATAGAATAGAGGGTCAATAAAAAAAATGTAGCTCTAACAAGCTAAGGCAGACTATATGTAGGTAGGTATCTTGGCGGACAAGACTGACAGAAATTGGCCGTGTTATGACATGGAAGAAGGCTAATGTGACTTTGAGAAACCCGATGTATGATGCCATATCGACGTGAGCCCAGATTTGAACCCATAGTGAGCTGCCGGTCGTATTATTTCTAAGTAATTACTTATATAAATAAATAAATATTAAATTTATTAAGATTATTTATTTAAGGCGGTAATATTATTAAGTAATCGCGGATGCGCTGCTGCCGCCTCCGGTTTGGCGGCACCGTCCATTCGGGCAAAGCGCGCTCGCTGTCCAAGGGCCGACCTCGCATCTCGTAATATCCCTATATATAAGAGCCATCCCTCAGCCCAATATCCATCCCACCCCTTAAACTTGTATCTTGGACTTCATGTCCGCCCCCGCTCCTCATTTTCATCCCCAGCTGAGGCATTATGCCCTCAAGCTGGGCTTCGTCATCCACTTAGTCGCATCGGATCTCTAGCCTCGTTCCAAGACAGCTCGGCGACAGTTTCCGCCGTGTTCCCTCTGCTCTCCCCATCTAGAACGGCTGGCTGTATCGTATGAATGCTGCCCAAGAACGTCTTGCTTTCTCAACTGAGAGATTCTGCTCGTATGAAACTCATACTCATTTATGGATCTCGGCTGACTCCTCAAGAAAGCTATCGTTCCTGAGACTGATGCGCTCTGATGGTGACTTCTCGACATCGGTACCCGACGGGGATGTTGGCCCTCGGGAGGTCTCCTACGGGGAGCTAGCCAGTCGCGAAATTGCCGCAGCAGTAGCTGAACTGCATCAATGCCCAACGCACATTACGGGCGATGCCGCTCTTGGCGTGCATCCGACAAGACCAGGACGGCCAGCTCCGGCGAGCTGAAGCCTGGCCCTTCTTCCCGTTTTTGTTGGCCGCGAAGTGGCGGTCAAGCTTGGCTAATCAAGCGGCGAGAACTTATCGCATGAGAAGCCCATGACTCAACCAACGCGGAGGCGAGCCCCTTTATCTCGGATGGACAGGTGGTAGGGGGGGCGGCTGACAGCACCTGGAGGCGTCAGGGCGATGTGCGCGCCAACTCAAGCATAATAGCCTGGACGATGCCCGCCTGCCTGACGACGCTATGGGAGCAATGATCACATCTCTTGCCTCAACAGGAGCACACACATCCTGACCATGACGCCGACTATTTCCCAAGTTGCCAGCCAGCAGAGGCAGAGGCAGTGGCAGGCTCATCTTTCCTCTTCTACCTTTCTCGAAGGGCCTTCATCCCCGCGTGAAGACACAAATTGCCGCCTATTGATTTCTGGAGTCGGAACTCCGAACGAGCCAATATGGATCCCTTCTGACGTCGATTCTGATTCTGATTCTGATTCTGATTCTGATTCTGATGACGGAGACGACGACCAAGATTTCGACGACTCACGATCCGATGTAACGCTTCCATCGATCAACAGTCTTGCTGCACAGTCTCGTGCTACGAGCACGACTCATGTTGGTAAGCCTGAAAACCTGTCTTCTCCCCTAAGAAAACGCCCGAGGCCTAACAGCCGATCTAGATAGTCCCCGCAAAGTGTCTGATAACATGGACGATTTTGTTTATGTGGACTTGACTACGGCTGGCGCAATGGAGTCAGCTGGCGCAATTGAGTCAGATGCCGTGACCAACGCCAGAACTTGCGTCACAGTTGCCCGATCTCGCGCATCTCCCCCCCGATCAGGCTCCTTGTCCAGGCGATGACGTGCCAGCAAGCAAGCGGTACCCCTGCAGGCTGTGACAAAGAGCAGGGCATTGCGACAGCCGACGCAACTGAAGCGAAGCGCTATCCCGGGCGACCCTACGCCTGTCGAAACACCAATCCCTTCACTACGAAGCACTCTAGATCCTCCAACACTAGCACTTGCATCGCAGCCGCCCACCCCTTTGCCGCTTGATATGGACGATGCCCCGTGTCGAGACGACGAGATACCTGTCAGCGTTAGTTGCCCCCCTCAGACCAAAATAGCATCCCTGGGAGACCTGATGCGTCCCTCCAAAGACAACCATCGCTCGAAACGCCTCAAGGGCAGGACCACGAAACGATCGGTCGCGAATCCAAAGACGCAGAGGCCTCTATGTTATCTGAGTTCGCGCCTCGGTCGCCCTCAGGGACCCGGGTATCCTCTTCTCGTCCTCTTGGCCCTATGACATGCTGCCGCGCCCGTCAGGCCGTGCATAAATAGATTGGTCCAAGATGACGATGTGATGGCGGGAGCGATACGGGCAGCGAGTCCCGAGGACGCTAGTTCCATCTCGATCAAGTGAGTCTGCCACGTCATGAGGACTATTGTCCCTCTCCCACGGAAGCCGAACCGATGGGCTTAGGTGGCCACGAGTCCGATGGCCAAGACGAATGCCCATGCAAGCGTCGCAAGGTATCCCGGTCCTCCGCCAGTTTGCTACGCCATTCAGCAGCTACCGTTGAGCGCCCTCGTCGGGGAAGACCGTCGTTGAGATGGGCATCTACCCGGTCAACCCATGAGAGGAAAAATGCCCCGGCGAGTGGCATCCTCAGCGCAGCGCAGCATCAGGCCAGGCCAGGCGACGTCGGATGAGACCGAAGCCAGGGCTGTTCTCGCTAGGTTTGAGGAATGGCCGCTTAAGAATGTGGTGCTAAAGCGCATCACCGAGGATGGCATCGCCCCGTGATGCCATTCAAGAAAGCTTTAGTAAATGCTCAAGATCAACACGAGCATCATGGCTTCCTGCACCCAGACGGTCGGCCAATTCGACCCGCAAGCACTCAATTAAGTTTCTATGGCCTTGAGCCGCCTTGTGTCCCATATATTCCTTAATCTGCTTCGCAACCGAACTCCTCGTACTCTCAGTTGCTCGTCCGCCATCCCCAAGCAACTGCCGCACCCTTGAGAACATTTCTTAGCGGTGTTCCTCCTCTGCGCTAGAGTTACTAATGAAAGTCATTTATGGCGCGTTCCGCACTCGTTCGTGAATCTCATGTTATTTGGCGCTCCGGGATTAAGCTGAATTCTTCGTTCCTTGAGGAAAGGCCGGGAGGAGGACAAGAAGAAGATTGACACGAGGGAAGGCTGGGGCAGTGCGATATATTATATACTCGAGCAGAGAAACAACTCATGACACGCGACCGGTATTGATCCTAAGATAGCAAACGCCCCGGCCCTCGGCAACCCTCTCACACCCTCAAATCAAAGCGGTCCTTACTAGCAATAAGAGTTCAAATTCTCAACAGCGCCAACTCCACAGTAGTCGTATTGGAACTGTTCCCGCGCAAGAATCGAGTCTCTGAGATGAGACTCGAGTACCACAGCGTCCTCATACGCAGCCATTGATTGACCTTGCCACAAAGACAGTGTTTCGAATCTGTGTGGTGGCTAGATCTAATCTTGGAAGGAAATCAAAAGTCATACCTCTCGACCATTGAGTTCCATATCCGCCAGCTTATCAGCTAGCTTTGCGCCATCTAGACAGCCTCGATTGGTCGCCGCCTGGTCCAAGGAGTGCTGCCAGACTGCCTTGCAGGCCCCTCGGTCTAGTGGTTGGTACTTCAGCGCAAGATGGATTCTGCTAATTATCGCTTCGTCAAATGATTGTACTCGAGAGAACAATATGCCTGGGTAAGAGCCCAAATAGGCTTCTTCTGTGCCTTAGGAAGCTTGACACTGTCATAGGACGACGGACTCCATGTGATGTCGCGAATATGGGTGACAGCAAACTCAACTAGAGCCTATTAGCTGATGTTTTGTCTTCTAGTGAAGATCAACTTACGGAACGCCTTGCGAATAAGACAGAATCCCAAGACTGTCAAGCCACAAACGAGAAGATGTTCGTCCTTCAACTTCTCCGAGTCAGAGCTAAAAAGTACAGCCCAGTCCAGTCCAGTCGAATTGTGCGGACGTTGATTGCCTTGGGTTGGCTTTTCGGACAACCGACTGTGGGTGGCCGACATGAGACTTTTGGCCCTTTGCTTCGGCGTCCCCAACTCCGGCTGGGTGGTTGTCAGAGAGCCTTTCTTCGGCAATCCTTTTAAAGGCGCTGACAAGGCGCGCCTCTAGTGCCATTTATCCGTTCTCAATCACGAGCGTGCCCGAGTCTGATATCGTAGACGTATCGGAGCTAGGTGGCACGGACGAAGCGAGGTGGAGAGGCATCTCGGCAACTAATGAACCAATGACATGTTGGTTGAGCTTCGAGTTCTGTGACAAGTGAGGCTGAGATCAACAGCACTGCTGTAAAGGCCGCATCAAGAGCAACCAGGCCCTGTACTGTATTCTCGCAGCTGCGCCAAAGTGCCGTCACTGCGACACAAGCTGCAAGAGCCATCAACCACAAGCCATCAGATGCAGTTCGCCCCCCTATTTTGTCTTAGTCTGACTTTCATCTGGTTGCGTGTGTCTCGGCCGAAACCTAATCACGCCGCGTGTATCGCTAGCATCTCCTCGGCGCTGATACGATGCAGTGGGTCGTACACAAAGACCTTGGACAAGAGGTCGTAGAGCAAGGCCGCCTCAGTCTCCGAAATCTCTGGCATTGCCTCTAGAAGTTCGTCTGTTCCGTCATCATAGCCATGTAGATATACGTTATCGATCTTCGTGGCTGTAGGCTTGCAGGCCATATCGAGGTGACTGGACAATTGGGACGCCGATGGACCCAAAACAGGGAGGACAAGGCATAGGTGGCGACCGTTTGGCCCCATCAATAGTAAGTAGCGATGCGATGCTCGACAACGAACGTCGCTTCGCTGCCGCACCGCAAAGCAGGCAGCCTGCTGGCTCAATAAGCTCTTGGCCTCAACGGATCTTGGGCACAACTCTATAGCGTTCGTCATAGAGGTCGCCCAGGTGGACGGGATGGAGGCCGCCTGGCGCATATCTCTCGAGGACTTCCGTGTCACCCAGGTTGACAGGAGCAGAGCGAAACCAAGGCGAAGACGCAGATGCGTGGATGAGTGCTGAGGCGGGATTGGCACTTCTCCTCCTCGCTGCAGCAAAAAGTTGGCTGCGTTGCGTTGTGCGTTGTGCGTTGTGCCATCCATTGATGACTGACGTCGCGACTACCATCCCTCCTAATCAACGTGACTTTGAAGTGAGGAGCAGTCGCCTTCTCGCTCAGACATCGTCTTCGGGCAGCTCCTTAACGTTGAAGGATTGTTAGTCGACTAGTTTCGAGACTAGATCGAGACACATACTTGATTTGAACAGCAGAGTATTCCCCCTTGAATTAAAATATCACAAGCCATGCGCTCCATTGCGGCTCTGAGTCCGCCTTCAGGCTTGACTTTCCATGAAACGGTGATATGAATTTTAAGAAGATAAGGGTCTCGGTCACAGTTAGAAAGCAAGGCCTTGTCGCGCCGGGTCAGTCAGTCCCGGCTGCCGGTATAAAGTCTCTCCGGATCGTCTCTGCTCATGCGGCCGTAATTAGCTGCACTCTATTTTTTTATTAATTCTTATTACTCTTATCATGTGAGGGAAGTGACGGTTCTGGATTGAAGAAGTACATAGGCTTTGCGTCGATATCAGGAAACAAAATAGTGAATTGGTTTGGCAAGTATGGGGCGTCTATTTGTCGACTGTGGACAATGTCGACAATAGTATCCAGTATAGACGCTGGTAAACCGGTCGTCTGGACATAAGCGCTGAAGGAGGTGGCGGCGGAGAATGATTGGATAGCATCGAGAACCGAACCTGTCTTTGCCCCTCGCGGGGTGGGAGGTTCATCGGCTTCTCTTGACAAAAGGGCGTTGAGTCGTGTGTTAGGCTTGAGTTGGAATGTGAGTTTGGCGATGGTGCCTTTCCATTGCTGGGGAACTTGGTCTGTGACGGGCGGATCAAGGGTATAGGTAAAGGAGGATAGGGAGTCGGTGTTGACAGGGAAATAAATGTGCGATAGATATGTATTGCCTTTAAGGTAGAGAGGGAACTTAAAGACAAGGAATCCTCGCTGATTTTGATGAGAAAGCTTAATCAAAAGCTTGAAAGGCTTCGTCACAGAGATGGACTCAGTGAGATAGTTGCTCCCGTCCCTCGAGTCCTACTCGAGAGAAACGGTTGTCGCGATGTCGTCGAAACCAGGCGATTGTGAAGATGTCATGACTGCAATGTGATGATATTAGCAAGTTGGGAGAAGGAAGAACTTACAAAGGTAAAATAATTAATCCTATAAAGGTCGAAAAGCTCAGACTTGTTGACAGAGTGAATGTGCAGGCACCCAGTAAGTCGGCGTACCTAGACATTCACTCGACTAACAAAGAACTGAAGCACAAAAAGGACCGGTCACACAACAGGCAACTGACAAGCCCTCCCAGTAAGTCGGCGAGGAAGCAAGGGAGTCCCTTCTGCAATCCCCGACCCTTCCTCAAAAGGAGGCAGACGCGCTCGTTTAGAGGGGTAGGCATCGGAATTTTATACCGGTTGCAGTGCGATCCGTCCCAGTCCTTTTTGGCATTGTTGTAAAAGGAAGGGAAAAGAGAAGAAATGAGAGGAGATGGGAGAAGGGAAAAAGGGATCTGAGCGTCTGGAATTATTCACTGTAAGTATTCACTGTTGTTGCGACTGTGACTGTGACTGTTTGTCACTGTGAATGTGAACAATTGTTGGCTTATTGGTTGGTTGTGAATAGTTGCTGCCTGCAAGCAACAGTGCATTGGCCTGGTGGTCTTGTACTTCAGGCATCCATCCAGCCACATGTCCTTTTCATATCTGTGGCTTCATGCATGCACTTAAGCACAGCCTCTTGCTGAGACTATATTGCGTTAGACCCTGATATTATGTGGTTATGGAATGTGCACCTATAAAAGACTAAGCTTAACTGAGCTTAAATTAACTCGCTAACCAACTTATTGACTTTATAAGCTCAGATAATTAATTAAATATATTTACTTTAAGTATAGTATTTATTTAAAGTTAGGAAGACTAGTTAAATAGTAGCTATAAGTGCTAGGGTCCTTTTATAGCTAGTAATATTATAATATAAGATTTAACTGCACTTTAGGCTATATATAAAGCATAAAATA